>KI966443.1:422022-464082 GCA_000525045.1 Drechslerella stenobrocha 248 | reverse complement strand
GGCGACGCCGCTGTCGCTGTCGGAGCGGCCACCGACCACGAGCAGTCTGCAACGCTGGTCAATCTGTCCGCTGGCCTGACTGCCGGTGTGCTGGCCACGGCGGTGACGAATCCCTTCGACGCGCTTAAGACCCGCATACAGCTGTTCCCGGAAACCTATTCCAACATGTGGGTTGCTGGCAGGAAGGTCATCTCTGAGGAGGGCTTTAGGGCGCTGTTTGACGGGCTCGGGCTGAGGATGGGCCGGAAGGCGCTGAGCAGCGCCGTCATGTGGACGGCGTACGAGGAGGGCATGCGCCGGTGGGCTTTAGCAGCCAGAAAGAAAGGCAACGATACTGGAGTTTGATGTCATCGGGCCCGGTGTGTAGATAGCAGCGGCTAGGTAAGTGCGCCATAGAACTCGATAGACGTTAGGAGCTTTGGCGGGCGTTATAGGTTGTCTACTCTGCTCAACATAGAAACATCCCGTCCGTGCAAATTTGTAAACTATGTACAGTAGATATACATAAAGACAATGGAGATTGTATGTATAAAAACCACGGCTCACCCTCTCAGAAGACAAGGATCTTACGCAGTGTAGGCGCTAGCTCGTGCCTTGAAACCACATGCTTCTCCCCTCTCATCCGGTCCTGAACCTCGATCAACCCACTCTCTTCATACTTTTTCCCAAGGACTACCACCGAGCTGTATCCCACCAAATCCGCCTCTGTCATCTTCCGGGCAACGGACTCTTCCCTGTCATCCAAGACAACATCGCCCTCCAAGCGCCCCGAACCCTCCCCAATTATCTCGTCGTAAATTGTCTCTGCTTCTAGCTTGATCCGCTCTCCTCCATCTTTCTTCCCCGTGTACACCACGATAACGCTATACGGTGCCACCGCCGTCGGCCAACGGAGCCCCTTCTCGTCCTTCATCGCTTCCGCAGTTGCAGCGATCAGTCTCGTCACCCCGATCCCATAGCACCCCATCTGCATGTCCACCTGGCTCTGAACCCCATTTTCATCGACAGTCCCCACCGTCGCTTTCAGCGGCCGCGAGTACCGGGTACCCAGATAGAACGTATGCCCCAGCTCTGTCGTCGTCGTCGTCTCCAAAGTCCCCTTTTCACATCTGGGGCAAAGGTCCCCGGCAATCGGCTTGCACAGGAACATTGGATCTTCTTCGTCCTCCGCCTCCTTGCTCTTCATACCGGTCTTGATAATTGTCGGTATCTTCTTTTCGGAGAAAAATTTAGTAATCATGCTCGAGGATTCAGCGCCAAAATCAGCTTCGTGGTCCGAGAAGGTCGAGAACTTGGCCCCTCCATCACCGCCGAGTAGGTGACCATCATACAGCTTGATGATGCGGCTGTAAGTCTCTCCTTCTTTCACCTGGCCAGTCTTATCATCCAACGTATCGGTCCAGGACGTGAAATTCTCCTCCCAGGCATTCAAAGCGCTAGCCTCTTCCATCCCAGTTTCGATGCCACCGCCTTCATCCCCGACCACCTTTTGGATAGCGCGAGGATCGATCTCCCGCTTAAACCATTCTTCCCCGAGCGCAGTTTCCCCCGGCGGGTGTGTGGCGAGTCTGACATGCCCTGGGTAGTAAGCCTTGATGAGCACCTTTCTATCCCGGCTGACCCCATACCATGCCTTCGTCCCCTTCGTAAGCCATCTCCCCGGCTGGACGGGTAAATTTTCTGCACACTCCGTATTTGCGGAATACGAACAAGGACGAGAATCGCCATCTTCCGCCGTCGAGGTACACGTGAGTATAGTATCTTCGCCAGTGTTGCAAGGGCAGTGGTACTCGTGCGAGAGGTTGCCACCCATGTTGCCGCTATCTGCCTCCGCGAGGAGATATGGAATGGCAAGCTCGTCGAATATCGATTTGTAGGCGCCGATAACGCTATCGTAGGTAACCATCGCGGATTCATATGATGAGTCGAAAGTGTAGAGGTCCTTCATGACGAACTCGCGACCACGCAGGAGGCCCGCGCGTGGACGACGCTCGTCCCGATATTTTCGAGCTTTTAAAAAACTAAAAGTCAGGCCCTGTCCTTAGGTGCAGGAGGCGCATCGAGAGGGGTGACAAACTTGTTTGGTATACCCGCAGAGGCAACTGCTTGTAGGAGGTAACGGTCGAGGAGACGAGAGTGGTGATTTCCTCTTCGTGGGTAGGCCCGAGGAGATACTTTGTACCATTCCTATCTTCGAATTGAAAAAGCTGGATATATTGAAATCACTAGAGTGTGAGTCTTTTAGTTCCACCCAAATGGGTCATAGAATGGTACCGTAGGTTGCGGGTACCTCTTTACCCATCTTGTCCATCCTGCCTGTTTTCTTCCATAGCGATTGCGAGGATATCGACGGGAGAGCGACCTTTGAGGCGCCTGTCACAAAGCATGAGGTCAGCACGAGCTCCAGAACGAACCACAATCCGGGCCTACTGACCAATTGCCCTCATGTTTTTGTCAATCAGGCCCTCAATCTTCTCCTGCACTCTGAGCCCCAAAGGCAGCATGTGAAACACGCCGGGATAAGCATTTCGGATGTACCCCGCCTTGAGCAGCAACGAGTGAACGCCCTCGGGGTCCGTTTCGGGGTTCAGCTTTGTTTTGGTGATTGGCAGCCAGAGGTTCGAAATTCTGGTCCGGTTGTCTGTCTGCAGGCGATGGATTAGCGCGATGCTGGGCCCATAGCGCCGATACATGGAAGGATAAGGTGCGGGGGGCTACCGTCAGACGCCTCACAAGGCCATAGCGAATCGAGCACCGCGCGCAAACCGTCGCGAGCCTAACGCGAGGCGGCTGGCCAATCAACCCAGCCCTGACCATTGCTGTGTTCTAGGGCGGCCCTGATATCTCCTTCAAACTTCGCTGTCGGGGCTGGAGGCGGCTGTCCGTCCGTGGCGGGGTGCAACTGCTGTGTTGGGATGAGGTTGAGGTCTGCCCCGTGCTTTCTTATCGACTGCTATTTAACACGGCCCAGGCCCGAAACCGACATCATCGATGCTCCTCCGCCCAGCACAGGCCACTTTTTGTCCCCCAACATCAAACCTCCAGGAAGACAATATAGACCACCCGGCCACAGCCAACTGACTCCGTCGTCCCTAGCGGATACCCACGCCTGCACAGCATCACCGTCGTCGTCGTCGTCACTTACAGACACCCCGCCGAGGAGTTTGGTTGAGAAAGTCCCGCCGTATGCCTCGATAGTCTCGACCCGGTCGTACCCCGCGGACCTCCACCACCCCTCGACACCTCCTCTCCCGCCTCAACAGCCATATACGGCGACTGCTGCGTCTCCGCCGTCGGAAAATGAGCACCTATCTCTTGCTTTCACTGCCGACATCGATCGTCAAGTCTGGCGACAAGGATGATGCGTTTAACACCGTCAAGTCACATGGTATCCCGTCCGAGACGGCGTTGTATCCATTCGCCATCCCGGACTTCAAGATCGGGACCCTGGACACACTTGTCATTCAGGCCGACGAGCTAGCAAAGCTCGATGCTGCGGCGGAGCAGGCGATAGCCAAGTCTGTAGATGTGCTCAAAGCCATATTTGATGGGAACGAAACCCGGATATCAGAAAACAAGAAAGTCAACGATAGTCCGTCGACCCGTCCCCCCCTTCACACTTAAAAAAAGATAATTAACACCGTTCGTCCATAGAGACATTCCAGTCCTATCTCCAGTCCTTCGCCTGGAATAAAGTCAAGTATCGCGCCGACCGCCCCATCCCCGACATCGTCAACATTCTCAAAGCCGAAATCCACTCCCTCGACGAGGACATCAAGTCGAAATACTCTTCTTACCAGTCCGTAAAGGCGAACCTCCAAACCCTCCAGCGCCGCCAACAGGGCAACCTGTCCACTCGCTCTCTCGCATCCATCCTCAAACCCTCGCACTTCCTGACCTCCGAGTATCTTACCACCGCACTGATCGCTGTCCCGAAGCCCAGTGCGAAGGAGTTCACGGCCACCTACGAAACCATGAGTCCAATGGTTGTCCCACGCTCGGCCTTCACAATCTCCGAGGACGCAGAATTCATTCTCTTTGGCGTCGTCGTCTTCAAAAAGCACGCCATCGAGCTGTCACATAAGGCCCGCGAATTGCGCTACGTGCCCCGCGACGTCACATACAGCGAGAACGCGAGTGACCAGGAACAAGCCGAGACCAAGTCCGCTGAGGAGCAGTCCGAGAAACTGTGGGGGGAGACCCTGCACCTCGCGCGGACAGGGTACAGCGAACTAGCCGGTGCGTGGATCCACGTCAAGACGTTGCGTATGTTCGTCGAGAGCGTGCTCCGCTACGGACTGCCGCTGGACTTCGTTTCCGGATGCTGGGTTGGCAGGAGCAAGGCGATTTCCAAAGTAAAGGATAGCTTGGAGGGCCAGTACGCGCATTTGGGCGGGAATGCGTACGGGAAGGATAAGAAAGGAAACATTATGAGGAAGGATGATGCGAATGTTGCGGAGCTGGCAGCCGGGACGATTGGAGGAACCGAGTATACGCCGTTCGTGGAGTACTTGTTTGAGATCGCGTAAAAGCCTAGATGAAACATTCAAGAGCGATATCTTTTGGTGATTCAAGCGGAATTGATGAATGAATGTAGGTGCCTTGACAAGTGTTTTTTCTAACGCTACTTTCTGCTTTCCTTCTTTGGCTGTTCTCTGTCGTTATGGTTATCATCATTTGGGTTATGGGCTTTCGTCTCCCGTATTTGTTTTGTATGCATGCGTGCATGTGTGGGTGTGAATGAGTGAGGGTTTGGAACCGCAGCAATAGAGCCATTTCTCTCGTCGTAACCCGGCCGTAGTGTCGGTAAAGGCAAGATTCACAAGAACAGCTTGAAAACGGAATATCTTACATCTTGCGGTCACTCATTTGGAGGCGTATCAATGAGCATAGCCACCTACTGTCTTTACTAGCCAAAAATTGTTCAAGGCGGCCAAAAGCACTTCTGACTGTATTGGGATATCCGTAGAATTCTAGGATGCTCATCGGTAGCTGTTGCTATCTGACGACGCGGGCAAGCACAGGCAAACTTCCGGTGATATAATACAAGTTCAATACCGTGATCCATGGAACAAAGCACAGATGAAAAAAAGAAAGAGAGAGAAAAGAAACGCAAAGAGAAAGAAAGAAAGAAAGATTAAATCCGCTGATGGTGAAACAAAGCTGATATGCACTGCATCTGTAAAACATAAAGCCACAAACATCGCCAGGCTTCGCACGCCTACAGAGTATCCTGCCCACCCTCCACTTTTGGCACAGGCTTGATGTTCCAGACCGCAACTGTCGCTTCCTGTCCAGGCTTAACAAGCGCAGGTTCGAGCGTGACTCCCTTGGCGGCCTGCAGACACATCAAGCTCACATTTGCCAACTCGTCCACATATTTTGCCATCCTGCCCGTTGCCATAAACGTCTCGGCAACACCACTACTAGGCATCGCCACGAGGACTGCGAGGTCCAAGCATTTGGAGTAATGACTCTTATTAAGATTGTGTCCCGCCGCCAAGTACACGCCATGCAACGCCATTGTGATGTCGGGCACGTAGGTGTTGCGAATGTGCTTGACTTGCTCCGCGTCGGAGTGATTGTTGCACTGCACCAGCCAGCTATTGACGAGCAGGCCAAGTTTCGATTGCGCCGATTCATACGCGCTCTGAAGGTCATCCTTGAGCTTTCCGCGACGGACGGCGGCTGCACCGCCTTCGCGCTTCGCTGCGGCACTACACAAAACGGTGTGTTAGTCTCCCAGTTTAGTTGGTTGGAAAGAATGATGGCATCTTACCCTGCCGATAGGAGCTTATTCCACTTGTCGAGAGCGTCGAGGCCTTTAATGAGCAGCTCATACTCAATGTAGACAGAAGCGATCGTTCTAGCCTCCTCCGAGAGATCGTCGTTGTCGTTCAGGTCACCCGAAACCAAGTGGTTGCTGGGAATCCTTTCAGCCAGCGTTCGTGCGGCATCCAAACGCCCAGTTACTATATAACTTGAATGTTAGCTCTCAACCCCATCGCAAACCCTGTGCGCAGAACCCCTTACAGTAAAATCGTTTGAACATCATAACACCAGCCTGGAGCAGATCTTCCTTCATCTCGTCCACCATAAGCATCCACTCTGCCGTCCTGACCAGTTTCTCGTCCTCCGGTTGCACTTTCCGCCGGTCCTGCCAGGGTAGCGAGAATTCAGAAAGGATCTGTATTGGCAGCTCGTCGTGTTTGTAGAACGCCTCGGTTTGTATGAACGCATTCTCCATCGTCCGCCGGAGCGTGACTCTAATATCGAGGCCGTACGAACGGAAGGATCGAATCATGTCATCCCGCGTGTTCTCATCAATCACGTGTAGAAGAACTTCGCCCATCACTTCGACACACCGACTATGCGCCAGCCTGGCCGCGTATAGCGGGATTATCTTGTACTTCTCCGCCGCTGCCAGCATTCGTATGTATCCTGCGATAACTTCCTGCGAGGCGTCTGCATCAGGGCCGTTCTCAGACCATTGCCCAAGCTGTTGTAGTATGATGATAACATGCGTGATAATTCGCAGCAACTTCCAGTCCGTGCAATCAACCGGTGTATTGGTGTCGTTCTCCGGTTCGTAACCAGGGTCTTGTCTGAACTTTCTTAGCTGGTCCGCAAAAATTCCCACCAGTTTCGGTATGCGATCAGAAACGATGGCCCCTTGAACGGCTCTCAAGGCAGTTTTCTGTGTAGATTCGACAAACCGAAGGTCATCGGGCCGGGAGAGACCGTCAACAATTTTAGCCATGACATTCCTACTGCCGAGGACTGCGACGGCGTCTGGGATTGGGATGTTTGATAATTGGTCTGAGATACGGTCGTTTTTTAGCAAAAACCTTTCGTAGTGTGCTTCGATCAAGGCATTGACTTGAGTGTACACGTGATCGTGCCAGTCACTGCATGCGGGCAGGGCTGTATCGATATCGCCAGCTAGTAGACCGTAGGCAGCTTTCTCCCAAAGATCACCGGGATCCTTGCTACTCCGCTTCGCCAGTGCATAGCAGGCTCGCCTCCACAGCTGCCGCCGCCTGTTCCCACTGGGCCCTTGTTCGGGGGATGCGTCATACATGTCGTCTTCGGCAATCTCCTCGTCAATTATCCAGTCCATGCCATCTCGTCCACCCAGCATCACTGGCGCTCTCCATGACTGGTCACACTTCCTGCACCATTCAGCGGCCTGTTTGAAGTCACCTTTGCGTATATACGTCCACAACACCCTGTAGAAGGTTGAGTCGTAGTAGTTGTCACCCAGCGCAACGCTCCTCTCCTGTCTCAGAGGGCCATCGGGATCCATCTCAGTGTTGATTAGATGGCTCAGGTCGTCTGGGGCCGGTATGCCTCGTTCGGGGTATTCGAATCTCGATTCAGGGCCCTTTCGCACAAACTCTGCCGGATCCATGTTCTCTTGTTTGTATGTCTTCAAGGCATTCAGCGTGTACATGTGACCAGATGCCATAGCCTCATCATCATCAGCGCCTTCATTCGGGATGTTTGGGTTCGGGGCTATTGTCCTCAGCCAGTCTCGAATAATGTTGAGCTCCCGGAAGACTGTCGACTCCCTTAGCAGCTGGCGTCGCAGGATTTCGTTGCTTTCGTAATCGGCGACGTTTTGTGGGACAACTCTTGGGTCGACGCCCCTCCCAGGAACCAGTCTTGCAACCAGGTCCCAGGTCTCGCCTTCCATTTTGTAAAAGTCTGTTTCCGCCAAAACCTCCACAATAAAGTCGTTATCTTCGCCAAGGTAGGCGTTCTTCCGTCTCATGGCATCCTGGTAATGATCAAAAGATTCACTGTGGAATCCATTGATGAGCTCGATGGCGGCCTCTTCCGCGTCTTCGGCAGCATTCCTCCGGCAGATGTCGACATGTCTGGCGAAACTGTCGACCTCGGGCCCAAGTTGCTCGTCGTCGATGGCAACGTCCTCTCCCTCGTCTATATCGTCCTCGTTCAAGTACGCTGAGTCGTACATGGATCCTAGCCGATAAATGTCAATAATTGCGTTTGGTTGCAAGGGGTATCGCGAGTCCAACCTCCATTGCCGTAAGGTACGATGATTCTAGATCCATCCTGAGAGAAGATGTCGCTACCGGCTATAGATTCCCTTTGGTCCTGTCGAATCTGTTAGTGGGTCCCTGCTCCCGCCTAGCGTTTGCTACCAATACACATACCAGATCTTCATCCGACATTAACAGTGAGTTTTCCCGCGAAAACTGCAGATGCGCGTGCCCAAGGTTAGCTGTCAATTCGAAGTCGGGCTCCTCCCTCCACTGCGAGGGCAGACGTATCCCCTGGCGGGCGAGCGCCTGGGGTGCGGCCGTACCTGACTTCCCCCAGAAGGTTTACTGAGGTATCGCGCTTTCTTCGGCGGGAACTTTGTCGGCGAAAACAGTGCCGGGGACATTGTCGCGGCTGGCGGGCTGATTGACGCGTGCTTTGCCGGGTTTGGGATCAGGAGTAGGTGGGCGTTCGCGGCTAGAATCGTCGGTTCATCCAAGCGGGATGCGCGTCCAAGGTCGCAGAAGGGCACTGGACGCCCCGGGCCAAAGAGGGGTGATGGATGGGCGCAAGGAGGGGCTGTTGGTTCCGCGTGAGAAGGTGCGCTGGGTCGGCAGGTGATATCTGGTGGCGATGTCGATGAGAGTGGACGGATGTTTACTAGATTCACGCCAATGACGAATTGGCAGCCGGAAATTTTGTGGTGGAGGAAATGTGTTGTGGGAAGGCGGCCGAAAAGAGTATTTAAAAAACTTTGAGTTCGCCTGGCTCCGCTTTCTTTTCTCTTTTCTTCATCAATGTCATATAGGCACCCATTAGAGTCTCGGTTCAAACGACAGAGTATACGATACGTCTACGCTTCAGTGTTTGTTCAAGCGACCGATTGTCCGCAAGGCTTTCGGCATCGTTTCTTTGCGTGCTCCAGGTGGTCCTTAGAATCAAGTTTTATACACGCCTCTGCCCTTCTGCTCGGCCTGACGACCATCTAGCGATTCTTCCTGGAGGTCGAGATCGGATACATGGTGGATGCGAAATACATTTGTTCTTTTATACTGCGATGCAGATAGTGTGACTTCTGGTCCCGCAAGCCCTTGGTAGACGGAGGGCAGAAGTGGCCGGTGGACGATATCAATGTCAATATCGACATCGCCGCGGCCTCATCGTTTCTTTGCCTCTCTGAACAGCGGCCCGCTGCCGCCATTGTCTCGCTCCTCCTTCCTCTGTCTGATCTTTAGGTCTAGCAGGTTCGGTTTCGGGCACGAAACCGACTTTGCATCCGCGCCCTTCTGTCTGTAAAACTCGGCGCAGCACGCGTACAGAGCATCGATCTGTCCCTGGCACTTGGACTCGTCGAACTGGTTCTTCTGGATGCAACTTTGAATGGCGCACTGCGCACACGGACACGCATCAGCATCCCCACAGCATCAGGTTGGACGCGAGCATCGATTGCGTACGTACAGCTTTGGAGTAGCAAGGTGGATCCTGGCGGATAGCCTCATCGATAGATATGCCCTATTGTGCGGACGTCAGCGTGAATGCGTGCGTAGTGCCTAATATTAGAGTAAGGACGGCGTACCATGTTGCACTGGCTTGGTCAAACGGTCAACCTCGCGGCGGTCCAGCTATTATAGATCTCTGATGTTGTTCGACAGACAAGACAATGACAGAGCAATGACGGCGGCGATGGGCCGGCAATAAAACATCTTAACCCCGAGCCTGTCGGATGTAAACCCCCCCTCCCAGGACCCACTGCCCGAGCATCGAAGCTCCATCGACTGCCCGCCGTGAGGGAATCGGGACCTGCATGAGCCATACAAACTGGCGGGGGACAGAGGGCCTCTGAACCCCCGGCGACGGGGCTGTCGGTTAGTCAGCAGCGGGACCCCGTCAGGTGACCGTGAAGAGACAATTTGGCTTTGAAGCAAAACCTCACTTTGTCCTTCGCCGCTCTTCGCAACTGCCTCTGTCTGTCCTTCTTGCTCCTCGCCGCCCAGAGCGTTCTCCATTGTCGGCCGCCAGCGCTTCTCGGGATTGTTTCTGGATCCTTCTGGCTAGATAGTTATATAATACTGTCCAGTCACACCGCTCTCGCCCTTCTTCCTCCCTCTTCTTCCTATCCTCCCCCATCTCCACAATCGCCGAACACGGGCCCCGCCACAAACTTCACGCATTCGCCCCGCATCACTGCCGGGAAGAGAGAAGCTCTTCATCATCATCCTCCTTCTTCCTTTTCTTCTCTGTCTAGACTAGCCATACGCAATGTCGGACTCATCGCCCAAGAACGAGAACCCCACTGAGTCGGAGCACCTCAACATCAAGGTGACCGACAACAACAACGAGGTCTTCTTCAAGATCAAACGCAGCACACAGCTGAAGAAGCTCATGGACGCGTTCTGCGAGCGTCAGGGAAAGGCACCCAGCAGTGTGAGATTCCTCTTTGACGGCTCAAGAGTGCAGCCCGGCGACACGCCAGACACTGTAAGTTGACCTCCGGCTTTCCTCAGCCGAACGGCACCATCCGACGACCAGATCTGGCCGCCCACAAATTGTGCTATCGTGGCAAATACACGCGTATAGACGCAAACGGCGAGCCCCTTTCGTTTTCTGGAAGCTCAAGGCTAACTGCTCCAATCTCATCGTGCATATAGTTGGATATGCAGGATGGCGACACTCTGGAGGTTCACCAAGAGCAGATAGGAGGCTCTTGGTAGACACCCAAAGCAAAGCAAGCTGTTTGCATCCACCTTCTGATATATCCCTTTCGGACGCCGCCCTGAGCATGCGAGACTCCGCACGACCTCTCTTGGTCCCCTAGCCAGACAGCATCCATGTCGCCGATCTGTTCGTACAATCTTCGATGTCTCCAAGGACAACCCGGACAAGATGCGAAGAAAAACCAAAGATATCTCATTACATGGCTGTTTTTCAATGGTGTTATTTGGAGTTGTACTTCGATTATCTGTCTGTATGCTGTTCCCCCCCTAATACTTCAGTCTCCCTCCTACAACCTATTTCCCGAAAGCCTTTGCGTAGATTTACATCTCACAAAGGAGAAGACAAAAACCCGACCCTGCTCTGATACATCCAACCCTGCTTTTCGATGGGTTTGCCGTCCCGCGGTATCCATGTGCTTAAAAGGGCGGGTTTCTTTTTGTGTACCTACTATAATCCCAGCGGCTTTTTCCAATCTCCGAACCCAATCTGGTATTTCGAACGTGAATATCCCCACCAAATGCGCGGGAAAGAGGCCATTTTATCGCGCAGCAACATCGATGCGGGCCGCTTGTACGCAGTTATGTGCCGAACAACATCCCTGTAGCTGTCGGTGCTTTTGGATTTTTAGTCAGTCTAGACCTAGATCCAACGTGGCATTCAAAGTTGCGAGATGCGGGGACCTGGAGCAATACAGCCATAGTATCTCAGAGAGCTTGAGTTCGCTGTCCGTGGCAAACCCTGCTCCAAGTGCCCATACGGTGGCATTACAAATCACAATATACTGAGTCTGGTATTGGGCTATATATGTAGGTGCTCGTGGAACAGACCCGATATCGCCACCCCTATACAAGTACAACTATGATCGCGGTCAAATTTCATATATTTTTAGGGCCTGTTCTTTATGATATCTGGATCCTGACATTACATATACGACTCGGCCTAATCGCATCGTGTTTGCTAACAGTTCAATAACCTTGTGTTTGTATGTACGGCTACTTGGACCGTGATAATGCAATGGGAGAATTTAAAATCCATCCAGTATACTGGTAACGGTCCCGATTACGCGGCCATAACAAATTCAAATTCTTAAGCACACATGGAGATATAATTGGGGTGCAAGCTGCGTCCCTATATCAGGTCCCGCCTGTGGCTGAAAATATATCAGAGCTATGGCTATAGTACGAAATATATAAGAGGCTTTGCAGGTACAAAGCCGGGCCTAGCAGACGCACCGACGGTGCAGAACTAGAGTTCCGATGGCTGTATATACGTGGCACAGAAAACCCGCATGAAAAGCATATGAGCGTGGTTTTATATAGCTATATATACTCATCAATCACTCGGCCGGCATGTAAATACCTGCTAGCCGCGCACGCTGAAGCTTGTATATGTATATGTGGCCCCACGCGACCATATGATAGCCCCATGCACGCAATCCTGTCAACCGCAAGAGTCGCCAGCAGGCCCCCACCGTGTATGACAAGTCGTCGACCAAGCGCTTATTGTGAAAAACTACGGCTGCCTTGGTTGAGTACCATGTCTATTGGGGGAACCGCAGCCCTCATACCTGGTATCGGGATAGTGTACCACGTGCACGGGTCATCTCGGACCAAGTAGCACCAGGTATTTCGCCAGTTGTCTTATCAAATAATAGGCACTTGCCTATAATTCCAGTTTAGACACATGTATAGAAGCCACACCGACCTATCGGTTCCCAAAGCCACCGTGCATACTTTAGCCCCGGTTAGAAAGGCACCGCAGGCGTGCAGGCGAGATGTAACACCGATATCGATACCCAATTATGTGAAACATCAAGGTACAGGTTGTGGCGATATTCTAACCGTGCTGACGCGCCGACGGCGAATTTAAATACACATTCAAACGTTCACGTGCACGCCAAAATGCGCAAATTGGTAGATTTATAAAAGACCCACATATATAAGCTTGTATAAGCCTTTCTTGATACCTGCCGGCAGATCGACAGCGCACTCTAGCTCTATTTGCGGAGTTGAGAAAAGGCTGCAGGGTCGAACTGTAGGTCTGTAGGGTGCAACCGGTCAGGACTATGCCATCATGCCTGCATGCGGTCAGGAATATAGCAATGGTGCAAGCCAGATAGTGCCCATATTACTTCGTCTCGAGCGCCGCGGGCGTCTATATGCATAGAGCCACCGAAAGGTGATAGAACTGTACGGGATATATTGCATGCCAGCATTGCTGCACTTGCATTTCTTCACTCATCTAGGGAATGTTAATCCCGACGGTCGATAATCCATGCGAGATATGGAAGGTTACCAGTCGGCCGTGTTGTGTGGTAGACGATAATATACGTGATGTTGCATGTTGGCACAGTTAATGTTCACAGGCAACGTTACGGACCAGGTTTCCAGAATCATCGCCTCGATCGAGCGATTATTGTTACTCGGTACGGCAGGTATTATTCCCCCGTAGGGCTCGCCGACATGGTAGGGCGTATTTTCTGAAGATCGTAAGCTCAATATAGATTAATGCAAATATCCCAACACGCGTATACGTTAGTCGAAGGGCACCCCCGACCCGAACCGACATGTCCGAAATTTCGTCTGCTATGCATGGGCGCCGATGGCTACGGGATGCATCGATCAATAGAAATGGAGCTACTCACGTTGGCCGAAGGGCGTGAGAGCACGGCTCCGAGATCGAGATTACAGGCAAACGCTAAGCTCTGACATTTCGAACAGATCCTCGCCTGCATATGGTAACCAGCAGCGCATCTTCGGGAAACGGCGGGCTCAGCCTCTCCAAAACATTTTCCGAACGGAGTCAGGCGTATTTGTCACAGACGCTGGATCGCTTGGCTTGATAACCTGACAGTAGCGTGTTAAAACGTTGAGCACGCCGAGTTCCAAGTAGCGCTGCCTAGACTTCTGCCCAAGGGATTAAAGCGTCGCTATTTGGAATTTGGAATATACGGCTGATGGCCAAGCTGAGATATCACTGCCCCAATCGGGCATGCATCGTTTCCCTCCGAACAAACCACCGTTTGCGAAACGCAAGCGAGAGCCGGCCGGTGATGTGCGATCCCAGGATCCCCCAAACCTGACGGATTTCATATTGATGAAAAGTGAGATGCGACCTACGAGGCAGTCAGAGAAGGCGCTGCAACATCGTGTTGGAGGTGCACCGGCCGGTGACAGAGGTTGCTGGCCGGGTGTCTGTGGCGATATCGACATCACTCGTCTGGGGTCTTCTAAAAACAGAGGAAGGTCAGTCGCACAGGTCAAGACGAAGAGGCCCGGCACAGGGCTGGCCGATATCGACGAAAAGATCCAGAAAGAGGAACCCGGCAGCAGCAAAAGTTTCCATTTTTAACCACCTCGCAAGAAACTCAGCGTCATCCCAAATTAAGGTCGAGGCTGAGGCCGGACCCTCGCCAAGCCCAAATTGCAGGTTAAGCCGCGGACACGAGTGAGGGGAGCGGATCTCGGGTAGCCTTTGAAATTTGCTGGGGAAGGTATCCCGCTGGGAGGTTTGCAGCACGACACTCCCAGATATGGCCTGCTATACATGTTGGTGTCACGAGCTGAGCGGTCGGTCTCGTATGATCCTTCGTTTTATGCGAGCTAAGCTTCCTTAGCTCGCGAGGCCAGTCCAGCTGCAGTGGTGATGCATCCTGAGCCCGCTCTGCAGGAGCATCTGCTACCGAGGGCAACTGAAGCCGCGGAAGCTGAAGTTGATATCTGACGAGAGAATCCAAATCGATAGGTTCGAGAACCAAGCCTTAGGGCTCCGTCTGAATTGATGGAGCTGCCACTCGTCGGGTATGTGCAACCGAGGCCATGCACTCGATACCAGGGCTCAGCCTCTAGCCAGACAGCGGTTTGGACGGTCAGCATCACGGCGGAAGGAAGCTCTTCAACCAGCCGAGAAGTAGCGTTTGCGAGTGAGGTTTGGCGGTGGATCCGTACCCAGTATTTGTGATCGTGGAGCATGGAGGAGCACCCTTGTGGCCGGGCATATAAAAAGAACGAGCGTGAGAAAAAGCAAGGCCTGGTGTCCCACCTCAGCCTCAGCTGCAAGGCTCTCTGCTCTGTGCTTCACAGCAGTTGCATCGAGCTGGCTCAGCTTCCACGCCGATAAAAACCACCCTCTCCCGGCCCGCCATCCACTCGCGGTTCCTCCTTTGGCCTGGTAATTTCTCATCGTTCTTCCGCACGGGGGTCACCGTCCGCATCCTGTATACGTTCTCCAACTGCCGCCGCCGTTCTCGACAATCGACGTCGGCTTCTGTCGCCGGCCTGCTGTGTGTGGTGGGTTGCCTCGCTTGCCGACGGCCCCTGCAGCACAGAATTCCCGATTCGCGACACAGCTTTGGAATCCGACACCCTCCATGTGAGGCCGAGAACGCCGGACAGACCACGAGCTACGAATCTCCTTTGTCAGGAAGCCGTATACGTATATACCGAATATCCAGTTAAATCAACATGCGTTTGCTGTCGCCGCTGGCAGCTGCCCCGCTGCTCTGTCTGCTGGATCTCGCCACCGCGATAGCCGACTACGACCGGCTGGGCTCCAACAAGAAACTCACAGGCCGACAGGAAGCATTGCTATTGTTCAAACGACAGGCTGCATCCTGCATAGATGGTTATTTTCAGTGTCCACTGTACTATGGTGGTGGCTGTTGCCCGATGGGCAGGGTTTGTCTATCCGTCCCTATACACATATATGTGTGCACGTCTGGGGCAATCCGCGAAAGCTAACACTCCACATCTACGACTAGGTATGCGCGACCCTCGAGTGCCCCGCTGTTGCGCCAGGCGTGAGAGACTCTCCTGGAGCCGCCACAATTGCAGTTGCCTCGAGCAATCCTCCCCAAACGTCCGCGCCACCTCGGACCTCAGTGGCCCCGTCTGCAGCCAGCACAAATACCCCACCGACCACATCTGATAGACCAGCAACCACTGCTTCACAATCATCCGCCCCGTCATCCGCCCCATCATCCGCCCCACCATCCGCCTCATCATCTGCTCCATCGTCAACCTCTGACCCCTCGTCTTCCGAATCCGAGTCGAGCACGGTGACAAATGCAGCCGACGCGGCCGCCACAACTTCCTCGCCGTCAGCGGCAGATGGGACACTTTACACCCCCATGGGTATCTCCAGCGGTGCCATTGTCGGCATCGTCTTCGCCGGGCTCACGGGAGCCGTGATTATTGGCCTCGTCATTTGGAGGGCAATTATTGGCATCCGCCACCCAAAGAAGAAAGGGAAATCAAGAGCCCTCCCGCCCGGTATGGGTGGCCCCACTGCCGTTGGTGCCGCAGGAGCAGGGGCTCGCGGGTTCAGCGTGGGTAGTACCAGGCTCTTTGGTGCCCTAAAAAATCCTTTCGCGAAGAAGGATGCCGGTGGCGCCGGCGCCGGCGGCGCAGGCGAGATGATGATACCTCACAGCACGGCTGAACAGCCCATGTCGCAGACGCCAGCGGCGATGGGCTTCGGGCCGGGAGCTGGAGATGGAAGCATGCCACCGTATATGCAGGATAGAAGCAGCCTTGAAGATCAGGACACATCGTATGGCGGTGGCAGAGGGCTCAGCGGGGGAGACCTAGGATACCGGAGCGTGGAGAGCTTTGACAGGACAGACGCCAGTCAGGGGCTATTCCCTCGGAGTGGAGGAGGGGGAGGCTTCCCTGACCGGTAGAGAGGGGAGGAGAAGAAAGATACAGGACACCAACTTTGCGATCAGGCACCATATCTCCTCCCGCGCATGCAGTCGTATAACGTGATCCGTACATGACGCGACCACGATTGAGATCTTTGCTGGCACCCTACCACGCATAGGCGCCCTCACACCCGAATGCCCGCGCATGGCTCGACCGACAGATCAACCCGGATGCCTGGCCAGTGCGCATGCATGACCCAATTGCAGCTTTCAAGCCTTCCCTTCAGATTTTGCCTTGTAGGGTTGTTCCCAGTCCTATTGCTTTTAAATTTTGTTGTTGTTGTTGTTGTTAACATGTTGTTGCCGGGAAAAAGAACGATGTTTGCTTCCAGCGTTTTCTGTCATTGAGCTTGCCTGCGTGGTGTGGAGTGTACATTTTGGAATTTGATGGCGGCATCTCTATCGCAAGGCACAGTTATTGCATCCTATGGTGATACTATAGACATGATCATTCTCATAAATCTACTCCGGATATACCGCTCCTTCACTTTTATACATATAAGCAATTGTCTGTCGCCCGCAGGCCTAATGGCATGGTAAACAGACGACTCTCGCATGCGCAGGGGCCACCGCCTTTGAGCTTCTACGCCTAGTTAGTGCGTGGCGTCAATATAGCCAAGCCAGCCTCAAGCAGGTCCGGCTTCGACCACCTGCATCCCATCTCCGGTTACCTACCTAGGTAATACTCGGCGGGTAATTAATTTGTGGGCCTCATGCACATCTAATTACTGCTGCGACAAAGTGGCGGGCATTATAGAGCTAAAGAGGCATAAACTAGTGCTCTTACGTAGACAACCCCGAACGGAAGCGGTCTGCCGAGCAATCGACAATCGGGATACCGTTTTTTTGTTTCTAGAGTAGAAGGTAAAGAACTAGCTCGAGTCAGCCCAAAGCGCCATCGTGTTTGGGGAGTACCGTCGGCCAACGAATTGTAAAACCTCGACGGTTGTTTCGGATTGCCCCTGCTGAGTATCGGAGAACCTAGCAAGCTTCTCTGCCGTCTGGATATATCCGTTGATGGTCGTATATGTGCATCTGTGAGTGAATACGTACGTATAGAAGAATCGCCGAAGGATCATGACCATGTCAGCGCATGCGCCTGCATATATTTTTGCTCATCACAATTCGCCCATACGCAAGGATCAGATCACCATCAATGGTAAATATATTTCCATTCAATTTCGTATAAGCCGTAGCGACCGGCCTGGTGTGCGACTACGCTATATAAATTATAAAATTCGCACAACAACGTTATATCACACCACACGCGGGGCGAAGTATCCGTCGTCTGGAAGCGATGCGCCGCGTCTTTATGGGTAAGAGGCATGTTGACGCCATCGCTTGCTTTGAAACTCACTAGAAAGAGGGGAGTGGAGATTACCGTCAATTACTTCCCCAGTCTTGGCCACCAGTTCAAGCTGCAATCCCGCGATAAATTGGGCTGATGCAGTTCATATGCATGCGCTGGTGAAGCCGTGTTGGCACATCGGCGCGCCGTTCCCTGCTAGGTTACGTGCGATATATGTCTATCCAAGTTGTTATTTCCCATGGAAAGCCAAGCTCTGTCTAAGCACGAGCGAAGGTATAAGATCTAGTGTTTCCCTAGTGCAGTCCGTCGTTTTTACTTCCCGTTGTTTGACTCCTGCTCACTATCCTTCATTCGCTCATACGCAAATTTGCGTGTCCATTCATTTTTGTCAATTTTTGTGGTTGGACTTCACAGCCCATAGGTCCAGGAACGGTGGTTTAGTGAAGATAGACAGGATTGCAATTTCTGTCCGAGGCCGTGAACATTTGGTTCCATGGCTTAGTCGGAACTCCTGCGATACGATACTTAATACATTAATATATATAATACAGGTGACTCGTAATTGAAGATGAAGGCCCTCCACGTCGCGGCTTTGGCTGCGTTTGGGTGGACGTCCCTCGTATCTGCGCTTGGCGTAACTGACACCATTACCAGCTGCGGAGATAACAGTCGAGCATGTTACGAGACGTAGGTTGCCAAAGCTCTATCGAATTGCCAGACGGGTGCTAATATGATTGAACTGTAGAAACCACAACATGGATGCGTCCGTGGTTGCGTCGAGCTCGTTTGGCCAACTGTGGAGAACTGCCCTAACAGGCAACTACAGAAACGTCAAGGAACAGCTGTTCGCCCAACCACTGGTCTTCACCCCAAAGTCTGGCACAACCCAATATGTCTACTTGTCCACAACCCAGAACAAAGTCTACAAGCTTGATGCAAAGACCGGTGTCATCGTTGCAGAGCGCACACTCGCCGTCCCCTTTTTGACTGACGACCTTGATGGATGCATCGATATCAATCCCCTTGTCGGTAACACTGCAACCGGTGTCATTGATCCGGCCACGGATACGTGGTACTTGACTCTCAAGACCTACCGAGACCAAAGCGATGTCGAGAAAGGCCGACTCAACGGGAGATATTGGGTCTATGCCATCGACACCAATACCCTCGCTGACAGGCCCAACTTTCCGGTGCCTCTTGAGGATTTGCCGGCGAGAAATAACCCCAAGCGGCTTTTCAAAGGTGGCAATCAGCACCAGCGTCCAGCTCTCCTGCAGCATGGCCAGTTCATCTATGCCGGCTTCGCATCTCATTGCGTCCACTACAACTTTTCCGGCTGGTTGATGGGATGGGATAAGACATCCGGCGCTATCGTTGAAAGCTTTGCAACCCAAGGCGGCCCCGAGAGCATCGATGTCAGGGGTGGAGGCATCTGGATGTCCGGCGGCGGCATTTCGTCTGACAATAAAGGGTCCATGTGGTTCGCCACTGGAAACGGCTACGCATCTCAATTGGCTGGTACCCCGGTTCCTGGGCGACAACCTCCATCGGCGTTGGAAGAAGCAGCTGTCCATGCTGTTATCCAGGAGGATGGTTCTATCCGTGTCGCCGATTTCTTCATGCCGTACGAAAAGGTTATATTGGATGGCGCTGATCAGGATTTGGCGACTTCGCCTCTCAACTTGTCTCCATTCAGCTGTCCAAATGCTCAGCGTATTGGAATTATCACTGGCAAGAATGCAAAGACGTACTTTCTCAATATGGACAATCTTGGAGGTTATTGTATGAGTCCTACGAAACAGGACGCTATCCTTGGTGTCTACCAAAACGAGAACTCTGTCTATGCCGGTGCCGGTATCTTCCCAATCTCGGCCACGAGTGGCTATGTTTACATCAACATCATCAAGTATATCTGCCCAGCCCTTGCCACCAGTCACGATGTTTTATAACTAATATTCCTTTAGATACCCAACCCGAGTCTTCCAGTTCAGTTGCAACAGTGCTGGTAATCCCCAATTCGTCCCAGTGGCCTACAGCACAGAGAAGTCAGCCGACGTTCTCGGCGTCAGTCACGGCACGACAACGTCTTTCCCAGGAAAAGCAAACAGCGGCCTCTTGTGGGTGTCGGACACGCAAGGGTTCAATTTGCGTATCTATAAAGCTATCCCCGAAAATGGCAAAATCGAAACCGTCCGGACCTTTAGCATCCCCGGCGTCACCAAATTTCAGAAGCCCTCGTTCGGTAACGGTATCGCCTATGTTGGTACCACTCAGGGTTACCTCTATGCGTTTGGGTCCCCCGTCAATAGCCCGCTCGAATGCTCTGATCCATATGACTTTGGTGATCTAAATGTTGGCAGTACCAGTGTTGTAAAATCGATATCCTGCAGGGCAAAGGTTGCCATCCAAATCACCGGGCTTGACATTGCCTCTAGCAACTTCAACATTAACTCCCCGACCTTCCCAGCCAGCATTGCTGCTGGCTCAAACTTTACCTTCACCGCTCGATTCACTCCTTCGAGAACTGGTTCACTGACCGCTGATGTCCATCTTAATACCACTGGTGCTGCTGGATACTCTGGCCAGACCAGCCTTACTTTGAGCGGAACTGGCCGGTCGTCGTCTCCGTTACTTAATATCCGCCCGGAAATACTGACGTTCGCCGGTTACATCACCGGGTCGTCCGCCACACCCGTGGAGCAAACATTCATCATCGCCAACGATGGAGATGCCGCTCTCGCTATCTCTGAGTACCAGTTTTCGACCACATCAATCAACGGGCCCTGGGTCAATCCAACTACCGGCACCAATGGCGAGGTTACTGTCGGGGCTTTCACTTTCGACAGGCTACCAACGACTATTGCTGCTAACCAGGACGAGGATATCAATGTCAAGTTTTTTGCTACGGTTTCAGACTCTTATTCCGTTTATATCAAGGTTACCTCCAATGGGGGTTCCAAAGTTGCTTCCATCCTTGCTACTGCCGCGGACTCGCCAAAGGCGGTTGTCGAATTTGAAAAGCCGGACGGCAGCGGTTGGGTTCCATATCAGCCTGGCGTCCCATTTTCCTTTGGTGATGTTCTCCAGCAGAAAACTCTCAGCCTTAAGTTCCGGATCACCAATACTGGTGGCCCCAATGCTGCCTCGCTATCCGTCACCGTTTCTAAACCTCCCGTTGGTGTTCCCGGGATTGTAGGCGCTGTCAATGGAGTTGACCTTGGAGAAGGGATACTCATTCCTTCTGGGAAATCTGAAACTGCCACCCTCTTCTGTTCCGTCCCTAAGACCCAGGTCAACACTGATTCGTATACCGGCTCCGCCACCTGGACTATGAACCTCAACGACCCGGCCTTTGGCAAGCAGGTCTTCGAATTTACTTGCAATGCTGTCTCCCAGCAATATGGACCAATGCAGAATGCCACCACCGGGCTGTTTAGATACGTTGGCTGCGCAAAGGAGTGGAACCCTGGTCGTCAACTAAAGACCCGACTGTGGGTTAGGGATGACAATGACAACAAGATTTGCATAGAGGCATGTCACGCGGCCGGATGGACCTTTGCAGGCACTCAATACCATACAGAGTGCTGGTGCGGCAATGACGTCCCTGACGTTATCTCACTGGAGCGAGATTGCAACTTCGCCTGCGCGTTGTCGGATGAGTTTACCTGTGGTGGCAGAGGATACTTCAATAACGGTGCATTTATATCACTCTTCGCCAGGTCTGACAAGTATGTTGCGGGCCAGGCGCCATCCGTAACCACCCCGGGGGCCCCTACTCCGACTCAAACCGTCAACCCAGATGTCTATAACGGTTATGTCCACCAGGGATGCTGGGGTCAACCAGGTGGCGCCCGCGCTATCACGAACTTGGTTGCCGCCAACGACTCGATGTATGTCGAGATGTGTATTGACGCCTCCAGACAGAGAGGGTTTGCCTACTGTGGTGTTGAGTAAGTTTGGCATCTTTGATTTTCCCGTGGTAATATTTCGAATTTCGAGCTAACGTCAGACAAGGTACGGTCGAGAATGCTGGGGAGGGACCACCATCAGACCAGAAGCAACCCTGCTGCCCATTTCGGAGTGCAGCTTTGCATGTGCTGGAAACCCGAAACAAAAATGCGGCGCGGGCAACAAGTAATTATCCCTCTTTATATTTCTTTATAGGATCGAATGTTAATGACCTGGTAGATTCAATTTCTATCTTCTAAACGGCCCCGGTGCGAACGGCACGGCACAGTCAACCACGACGTCGACCTCGAGCACCCCCTTGGGCGTATCGAGCACCACCTTGAGCACCACCTTGACCACCACCTCGAGCACCACCGCAGGCGCAACCACGACCTCAAGCACCCCCGGTGTTCCGACGAACTTGGCAAGCTATAATGGCTTCGTCTTTGCGTCTTGCTGGACTGACCGAACCACCGACAGAGCGCTCGCAGGTTGGGGTCTCGATCGTGGCCCTGGTATGACTGTGGACGCTTGCATTGACCGCTGCGCGCCTGAAAATGACTATATCGGTGTCGAGGATGGTAGTGAATGTTGGTGTGGAAACGATATTAAGAGTGGCGAGGAGGCCCCGGAAACAGACTGTCTTGCCCCATGTGGCGGCAATCCGAGCCAATTGTGCGGTGGCCCTTCAAGATTGGCCTTATACAGGAGGGAGGCACAGATGGGCTCCTCTAGCATGACAATGGCGTCGATGTCGACTTCGTCCAGTTCAACGACGTCCACGACCACGACCACCCCAACCACAACTACAACCACGACCACGACCACGACCACGACCACGACCACAACAAGCCCCACGACGTCGACCACCAGCACTACTACGAGCACCACCACAAGTACCACCAGCAGCACCACCACCAGCTCTACGGGCACCTCCACGAGCACCTCGACAAGCACGACAACGAGTACTACCGGCAGCTCTACGGGCACCACTACCACCACTACCACCACTACCACCACTACCACCACTACCACCACTACAAGCCCATCCACTACCACCACTACCACCACCACTACAAGTCCATCTACTACCACCACTACCACCACCACAAGTCCATCTACTACTACTACTACTACTACCACCACGACTACTACTACCACTACCACCCCTACCACTACGACCACAACTACTAGCTCAAGGACTACCACAACCACCACTACAACCACCACCACTACGAGCACCACCGCGAGCACTACCACTGGTACCACCGTGGGTGGCGGAGGGGAGCGGGACCCGACTGAGCAATGGACAAACCTAGGCTGCTTCATGGACGCACAGTCTCTCCGCACTTTGGGCGGCCCATCGAGACAAGAAGCAGGAATGACAATCGGCATCTGCCAGAGATACTGTTTGAGCTTCAACTTGCGATACTCCGGTGTTGAAAACCAAAAGCAATGCTACTGCGGCGACTCAATCGACCACGGCCGCCAACCTGATCAGACCGGTTGTACGTTGGCCTGCGCCGGCAATTCCGGTGAGATCTGCGGTGGGCTCCTTAAGATGAACATCTATCGGTATAACGATTGGGTACCTACCGCCCTTCCCAAGTGTGCTCTGGGCTGGAAATACGATGGCTGCTGGACCGAGATTAGCGGCCGTGCGATTAGAGGTTATCTATACTCCAATACCACTGGGATGTCAGTCGCGCAGTGTGTATCCACTTGCAATTCTCGAAACTTTAATATTGCAGGGCTCCAGTTCGGAAGGGAGTGCCATTGTGGAAACACCAACCTGGCGACAGTGCAAGTTGACGACGACCAGTGTGGCCAGAATTGCGCAGGCAATGCTACCGAGTTCTGTGGCAATAGGGATAGGTTGCAAGTTTACCTCAATCCTTAGGAGGTTAAAGTGTTTGGGAGGCGTCGCGAGGGTACCCGTTGGTTCGTGCTGAGGACAAATTTGCCACGCGGCATCTGTCTACCATGTGGCCCTGTGTGTTATTTTTGTCTTTATAGCGAGGGCGTCTCTATCCACGTCCATGTCTGTTTTTCTCCTGTTCACTAAACAATATACTATATTTCATTTGGTAATATCACTACTGGGGTGTTTCTCATTGAACTATCTTTGACGCTGAAAGGCCTTAATGCAAAGTTCCATATAGCCTTGTTAGCGCCGGTTGAACGGACAGTAGATATCGGATAGAATATGTAGCGGAATTTATTGCCGTCGACCATAGAATAGAGTTTGAACTTGATATTGATGTGTAACTACCGTTTGAATCGGGTCGATTATCGACTGGCAGGTGCTTCGAATCTGCAGGCTGGCCTGATGGACCACGATGTGTCATGGCTCCGTAGGTCTAGACTCTCGAATGCGAGCATTAAATTAGGGGCCAAGCAAGCGTCAATCGATCGAACCAGTCTCGACACCACTGTTATCTGGGACTATAGTATACGTATATAACAACGTAATTACTTTAAGCTCCCGTCACCTGCCAATTAGCCTCGGGATTAGCAAAATGGCCGTCGCAAAATTCATGCAAGGGCCTAGATATCACCACGCACGATACGTATATATTGGTGCACTCTATATACTACGTATATTATGCAGACCTGTATAGAGTGATATATGCCAGTGAGGTATAGCACCAGGCCAGCGGGTGTACGTATGTATCTTATCCCATGTGTATATGTTGGCGCCGTATACCCAACTGGCCCGGAGCCGCGACTAATTCATTGCGGACCGTCACGGTCGTCCCACTATACAAAGCTGCGCTATACCCTCCTCGTGCGCTTTTCAACCAATCAGGATGCTTCAAACGTGGGTCACGCGTGCTGTGAAGCGTCAGTGTAGGACGGAGCAAAGATGTGCTCGCTGGCAAGTGTTTATCAGGACTCCCCGAATAGCTCGTAGAGCTGCGGAGGCCACGGCCGTTATACACCCGTCCGGTCCTTTACCTCGTGGAGTCCCAACGTTCGAAAGTCGGTGTATTGTCGAGCCGGGGCACCGCCAAATATAACAGTGGACCGGGCCAATTTCCGGGCCACATGGCATTAATATTCTGGTTTGTGCAACAGGGTATACTTATGCGTTTTTACGTATAGGCCTCGCGCGGCGTACGGATATATATTTTGTATTGGTATGCGAGTCAGTCAGGGCGGTGTCCCTGAAAAGGCGAAAGAAAAGCCAGCCCCGATGCGAGGCGCTCCGGGGGGGGTTTTCGAACTAGCACTGCACTGTTGCACAACATATAGCTCTACCGCTGCGATAGATTCCGGGAATAGCGGACACCTGCCTACTGGCATCGTCTGCGTAGACTGGACTGCCGCCGGACGTGTAATCTAGCCCGCACGATTGGGCCCACTGCACGCCGTCAGACCGCGAAACTGGATGCTGCGGCGAGAAATACTTCGAGTGGCACAAGATTCGATGTGTGGGTTGTGCAATAAGCCCCCTGCATTGTCCCTGGTCCAACATTGGACGCGGTGGACGCGGTGGACACGGTGGGAGGACGCCTCCCCCCACTACTTCTCCCCATATTCCTCTAATTGTTTAGACCGACGGTTTGTGGGTTCCTGGAATTCTCAACACGCTCGCGCGGGCTCTGCCACGGCGGATTGTGGCGATAGGAAGTCAAGCACTTTTGCGGTTGGGGCCGTGGGGACCTTCTGCGACCCTGGCTCGTATTACGAATACTGAACAGTAAAAATCGCCGTGGGCCCTGACATAATCAGGCCTCGGCGTGGTAGCAACCGAGTAAGCGCGATTGCCAGCCATGCAGGTGATAAGTGGTTTGTAACACCCCAAATACCTCCGCTCTTGGGGTGTCAATGCGGACTTTCGAGATGTCCAAGAGGAAGCAGGAACAACAACAGGGGTTGACACGGACAGTCTGATAAGCTGATGTTGTGATTGCGCCAATCACCTTAGTGGAATCTGCCTAATTGCATATGCAGGTCATGCCCGGCCAGAACTGCGTGGCTCTGTCGACATCAAACCGAGCGAAAGGGCCAGCTGGCCAAGAAAAATTCAAAGGGCAGGAATTTGGAGCGAGAGGACGCAGGCTTTTCGCATTCCTTCTTTTCTTTTCTCTGTCCTCCCTGAGCTGCTCTTCGTTCCTCCCCTGTCGGCAGCCGGTTTTCTTTTCCAGTGGCTTTCTCTTGTCCTCATTTGGAAACTTTTCTCCGTCATTGAAGTCAACCCTAACTTGTTTCGGGTAGCGGTTCCGCCTTGACTTTCGATATTGGACCTAACCTGTGCGTCGTGTAACTCCAGCTTAACCCCAAACCGCTTGCTAGTCACATAATTTGGATCGCTCACTTCCACGCGGAAGAAGCCTTGCGCAAGGTAGCAGCGTCTTGTGAAGCCTAAACAAGAAGCAAAGAGGGGGAGGAGGAAAAGACGGCCGCTGAATGTCGAAAGATACGGCAAGCGTCATACCGTTGGCATGTTCCAGGTTTAAACCAGTCGGTAAAGCTAACTAGAACGGCTCTCGCTTTCACAGAACGCTGGACGCTAGTTGGAGTCTAGTTGCGTGCTAATGCTGCGCCGCCTGATTTGAGTCGAAATAAGGACTAAAACGATGACTAGGGCCGAATCTCCAGAGGTTTTGGAGTTGGAGGGTTCCGGGCGGTATATCTTTGTTAGTGCTCGTCTGCCTCCTTTTGCAATCCGCGGTGGATTTTGTCTTGTATCAGGCTGGGGACCAATAAAGACGAGCTAAAGAGGGTTAGAAGGGCACAATTCAGGCGCGAAACCGGGTCTCCTGCCTTGCTGAGAGTCTTCTTATTAGAGGCATCCCAAGACCAGTGCTGTACGAAATGGCGGACGCAGAGAACGGGGGGGGGTAGCGACGGCGAAGAGCACAGGCTAAGCTGCGCTTGCGCCGAAAAAAATAAAGGAAAGAATCGCATAGGGAGAAAAAAGAAACGGCGGACGAAGGCCCTTTTCAATCTGAGAACTGATTGAGCTGCCCTTCTTGTGCCACTCGATCTTGCCTTGTCCCCTGTCCTTTTCTTTTGCTCGAAGGCATTCGTTTCAGACCGACCTGGGCGGGATTCAACGGCTCTGTGGATAGTCAGGGCACGAAGACGGCAATTTGAAGGCCGGTGTTTTTCGACAGGGGGCCCGTTTCTTTTTTTTCGTGCTCGTTTCTTTTTCTCTATCGGCCCCAAGAGGGAAAACGCTGCTTGGATTGATTTGGGGATATATAGTAGCATCGATTCTGGCGGGCGTCTGGCTTGCGGGGTGATTGGAGTGGAAGGAGAAGAAGACGACGAAGAAGACGACGACGACGACGGCGAAGGTTAGGAAATGGGACTTGCTGACGCTGCCGACCCACCGCGAGCTACTCTGAAAGGACCCGAAGCCCACGACCGATCTCGAATCCATCACGACCGCCTCGCTGGCTGGAGGCGCTGGCCGCGGCAGTAAATGTAGGCGCGGTTGCGGGAGACTGAGTGCGAGTGCGACATCCAGCAACCGAGATCACACGAGGGAGGAAGAGGAAGGAGAAGGTTGAGCACGAAGGAGCAAGTCGGCGGACGAGAAGAAGAAACACCATCGACCACCGTCGCCGGGCATCATCACCACCACGACATCAACCTCCACCTCCACCTCCACCACCGCCATCACCACCCGGCGTCGTCGCCCTCCCCGGAGCCCTTTGCGGCCTTGTCGACGGCCCAGGTGCATTGCATTGGCACATTCGCCCTGTCTCGCCCCCCACGGACTCGCGATCGGGCTGCGACAGCGTCGCCCATCCGTCACCAAAGACTCCAACCACTACTTCCTCCCGCGAGCAAAGAAAGGAGCGGCCAGGGACAGGAACCGAGCTCAGAAGCGTAGCTCGGAAAGCGGAGCCACCCGTCAAACGTTTCAGCATCGCATCGCCAGGAAAAATAAAAAGCAGCTCGGACGCGAGAGCAGAGGTAGAAAAACACCCTCCGGAACAAACAACCATATTTTATACGCCCGAGAAAAAGGAAACAAGTGGCGATGTCGGAGTTCAGGTTCAGAGTGCCTGGCTTCGCGCGCCCAACAGCGCCGATACCATCAGACGACTTTGGCGCCGGTGCTGCCTCGCCCACGAGCACGGCCCTCAGCGCCTACCCGACGCCAATGAAGTCCAAGTTTCGCATCACCCAGTTCGTCCGCGAGACCAAACACGTAGACTCCGCCAAAGCCGCCGCCGCCGCCGCCGTCGGCGTAGACACTCCCAAGCGGTCGTCAGGCTCGGCTACAAAGTCTCCCGCTCCGACACCCGCGCCGCCGTCTACTGCGGCGCCCCCGTCGACGGACAAGCTGGCTGCGGCTAGCTACAAAAGCTCAGACCCGCGGACGGCCTTCCGAGAGGCTCTGCTCGTGCCAAAGCCCTTGGCAGACATCCAAGAGTCGGCTGCGATAAGCAAGGCAAAGGTTCGTGGTCTCGACATCTCCTTCTTTATCTTTCTCCATCGTCCTGCTCTTTTTCTCTAATTCTGCTAGCGTGTGCAGCAAGCCCGACGGTCCTTGCCGAACCTCAAGCTTGTCCCACCAACACATTTCAACTCGCCACTGCCCTTCAACCAAAGTCGAACTCCGCCGCCTGTCGACCCGTCGCGCTCTGTCGAATGGAACAAGGTCGTGCGCAGCATCCAGGCCACCTCTCTCGAGGCTATCGTCACCAAGCTGCTTGACGCCCTCTCCGACCGCCCCGAGTCCGGCCCGGGCACCCTGGTCGCCCACCTTGGCGATATCTTTCTCGACGATGCCACAAAGCAAATGTACAAGGAAGCCCGCTCCACGGAAATCCGTCTGTTGCCCATTCGACACGCACGGAGTACCGGTCCGCCCACGTCGACCGAACAGACGCCGGTTGCTGCAGCTAACTTGTCGACTCCGGGATCCTATACCACCCCCCAGACGGGAGCCGCGCGATTGCCGACGCCTGCGGCCACCCAGAGGAGGAGTCTGTCAGGCGCCATACCCAGGCCAACGCCTGGTGGCATGCTCATCGCCCCCAAGCTTTTCGAGCCCCGAGAGTACAAGCCGAATCACACGCGCAAGTTGAAACGCAAATCGGAGGCCGACAAGGACGGTTTGGTCTCAAAGCTCCTGAGCGTAAAACGGAACGCCTCGCTCGGTGAACTGTCGAATGTCAGCAATCCATCGGACGGCCTAGGAGGTGGTGAGCCGCCTGTCAAGCGGAAACGCGGCAGGCCAAAGGGCTCGACCAAAGCCGCCATACAAGAACGAGAGTCTCTCAAGATGCAAGCCTCAGCTGCAGAGCAAGTCAGCGAAACGCTCACCGAGGCCGCGGAGCAGGCCAGCGAAACACCCACCGAAACTGCCACAGTCGCTACCGAAAGCGTCTCCCCAGTATTGGAGGAGAACAGGTCACTACCGACAAGCACCTCGATAGAACTGAGGGCATCGTCCCCGTCACCAATACCGTACGCTACAAACGGCCACCCAACATTGCTCGATACCTCTCTCACCTCGATAAGAACTCAATCATTGATCTAGTGCCAATGACCTTTTTTAATTACCCTAATTTGCCAAATTGTACACCATACCCGAGAAACGACTTTACGCTGCACGCAGGGGCGACCTCGGAGACTAGAATGCTCCTCTACGACATTTATTTCATACGTTCGTTCTGTCAATCTTGTTTTCTGCAACAAGCCTTACCATCCCTCCCGGGTGGTAGACTCTCAGCTCGTTTCGATACTCGGGTACCTTAATAATCTCCATACGTTTTCACCTGACACCCGATTCTATTTTCCTTCCCTGTTACTGTTGCGTTCGATTGCTTTCTTGTCCTTTTCTTGCTTGTTTGGTGGGACTTTCTGTTATGGGGGATCTATTTGGGCACTTTTTCGGACTTTGCGGGCGTCAACTTTCGACGCCGCCATTGAGCTATGTCTTTTTTTCTCACGTCTTTGCTTTACCTGCCTTTTTTTATTCCATTTGTCGAGCTACTAGAGATACCCAGGGATATATTCGGGCTGTTTTCCTAACAATAAAGTTGTACTTTTTATGAAATCTGAGTTGGCTGTCACGGAACGTTCGAGTGGCCTCGGCTACATTTTCTTTTTTTATATCATCTTCTTTCCTTTCTGTCCAACAGCTCCTACTAGTGAGTGAGTGATGAAAACGTGCTACGTTTCAACTGGGATATCCTTCCGTTCAGTCTAGCAGCATCTATGTATAGTCCGCCAACGGCCAAGTTCGATTATATACCCATTCTACAACTTAGCTTGACAGAACGGCATGCGTGCGTGCGTCCGGATTATTCTCTCCTCGTGTGTCGGTGCCGGTTGCAATTGGTCGGCTGGACGCCAGCATTTCCGTCTTAAAACTTCCTCGACCGGCAAGGACCGTCACGCGGCGGCCGACGCAGCCATTCAGATTCCAGATTCCGGCCTCAGGCGACCTGGATAGAGCATAGAACCGCCGTGTGGACCTAGTGGATGGGTGATCGAGCCGGTGAGTGCGTGTATAGCGTGTAGCACTATATATGTGCGTGTGTGTATATCACCTTATGCGATGGTATATGCACCGTTTGTGTTACCCTAAATATCGCCGTGGCTCCCGCCGCATCGTGGTACCGCATTCTCCGACGTAGGAAGTATGATGGCTCTATTATAGAAGCGTTACTATAGTATCAACAATCTCGTATGCCTGACAATAGCGGCTACATGTTAATGCTGTCCCACGCCGTGGTAAGATATCAGGGTAGCGGATATCCGGAGCTGGAAGCCAACGAAGGTGCTGGCAAGGTGACAGGGGACGTTAATGTTAACACGTTGATGTGATATATTGAGATACAGATCCAGGTATACATAGTAGAAAATAGAACGCCTCTTTCATTGCAAATATTGCAATTGATCAGCCTCGCATTGATGCTTCAGGCAATCTAACCATGCTATAGAACAATCATTCACGTAACGGTGTCAAGAAATTGCTATAGATATATCTTGGGTGATATAGAAATAGAGATTGGTCCAGTCGCGCTCGCGCCATGTATGCACCGCCTTCGATGGCCGGTTAATATGACGGCGGCACGTTCTACTTGCTGTGGTATATTAATATTGATGTTTAACTGTGCGACTATAGGGACGTACGTGGTCATGTTGTGCTACGTGGGATGCGAGTTAAATGTGGGTTTCGAGGCCGTCCTGTGGCGCATCCGTGGGTCAAGGGGGGTTGCACAAAACTCGAAATATGCGCATGCGCATGCCACGTTGGCGCTTCGGCCAGTCTGCTGGTGGCACAAGATTTGGCGTCGTCATGGATTGTAGGAAATTAAGGGAGGAAGGGGGCAGTCTTGGATTGGCGCCTCGTACTTTCCGTGGAGGGAGCATCCTCGAAGGAGGGCCCAGTGGTTAGTGCGCAATGCTTGCTCGAGCGCCCGATTAATATCAACAAAGCCGTTCTTTGGGGAGAGCTCCTCCATGGCCATCCCGTCCACCCGTCCAACGGCCTCACTGGGTTCTTTGGGCACCAATCTGTATTTGAAGTTTGCAATTTGACTTGGAGCCGGTTTGATGCCGTGCTGCCCTCCCCTTTCGCGTCGAGGTTCTGGAAGAAGCCTCGACCAAGCCGTCCACCCCGTCGCAGATGCGGCTAGAGCAGACTCCGGACGGAAGTAAGAGAGCTAAAGCTGGCGATAGTTGAACGTGGACTTGCAGGCTGCATGCAGGACTGGAATGTATATGTCGGCCCTTGAATCCCCCACAACCGAGTTGTCTGCACAGTTGTATTTTGTAGTCAAGCCGGACCCATGTCAGCGTCTACGCTCTGGAGCTCGATCGAGAGACCCACCCATGGTTCCCGAGCTTCGCCTGTGGGCGCGTGTCCCGCCCGCAAACAGGTAGCGAGCTGGTCCGCTGCCAAGTTGCAAAAAGCCGAGCTTGCCCTACCCTGCCGGCGGAAAACCAAACCGTGATCTCATGAGCTCTCGAGCTCGCCTCTTGCAGAGGCCGGCAAAATCGACGCTGGGCGGGAGAATCGGACGATGAAGAACAATCCTCATGAATTGCCGTGTTGTAGTGCATTGCATTGGAATGTGAAGCATGTCGGCATCCTGAAGCGTTTGTCCACGTGCGGTTGGAGAGCCCGTCGTTCGTGCAACGATTCCATTCGATTCGATTCGAGATGGCCTGTGATGCGAGGCGACGTAGACCACTTGGCGGGAATGTGTCCTGGCCCGGCAGCCGTGCGAGGGTCCCCAGGTGGCCATAGCCACCCCTTCGACGAAATGCGGGGCAACAGGAACCTTAATCCCGATAGGTAAGTAGCTCCCCTCCTTTGTTCGGATTCTCGACCGGGATTATATCAAACACAGCCAATTCGAGAGCGGAGGCATTTGAGAACGAAAAAAAAAAGTTGCATTGATTGTGGTGGGGCACATGTGCGTGCGCCGGCGTGGATATGGCATGACATCTGACCTCGCGATACGAGTAGATTCGCTTCCGGTCCCTCAGCTTGCGTGATCTACGATTTAATTAATTCCCTCGGCTTGTATAATAGACGATAGGGCTGGTGATTGTTGCGAACGGATAAAAGTCAGAGACGTATCGCAGAGAGCTGGCCGAAGCAAGGCAGCAGGGCCAGCCAAAGACGTCCAAGTTGCGACGGACTGGCCATTCCGTTCAGAGAAGCTTCGTTCGTGGGCGTGCACAGCTGCATCTAGACTTGCTAGTGGTCGGAAGCCAAGCCAGTACGTGGGTAAATGCTCCTTCGAAGCGACCCGTCTTACTCACGATGTGATCCTTGATCTGACCCGACCAGGAAGGCCTGAGGTACCTCCCGACGTAATTTTTACGTTTCGCATCCGTCACGTCATGTTATTTGCCTAAGAAGAAGAAGAGGAAGCAGAAGACACTCGGGCCCTTTCGTGCTACCATGTGCTGGTCGGTGCGAAAGACGACTTTGTTTCACACGCAGCAGTTGCCATCAAGGAAGCCTGGGAAATGACCCGTTCATAGATGCAGAAAGCAGGCATATAACGTCGTGCAACTATCGCTCCGGTCCATCGATAACTACTTAAGTACTCTCGCAAGGTCAAAATGATGCCAAGAGGTGCTGCATGACGAAACCGTTGGGATTTAACCAAGTCGATGTTTCACAGAAGACCCCATGGTCAGAACGGGCAGTCTGCAGGAGCTTATCGACGTGAAGAAGGTCAGCCATCAAGAACAATTTTTTTTAGGAAAATCCCTCATGTTAACCGCGTAAAAAAAAGTTCTGGACTAAAAGATGACCTGGCTAAAGCGGGAACGTCCCTCGCGATTGATGAGGCTTCCGATGTTAGGATGTGCCAAAGCCCTGGAGTTGACCAGGGGAAGAGAAAAAATTGATCGCAGGGCTTGTTGATATGACGGTTCATGAAACTTTCGTCTGGAGACCAAGATGGAGCGATGGGCAACACTGTTTGCCGGTGGATACCAGCGAAAAACCTGTTTGCAGGATATTTTGGCATGTGCTTTCTTCCAGTTTAGGATTCTGGCTCGACCCACGATGCGGGACTTTTCGGGCTGGGCTATGGATTCCTGCGGTTTGTCGTGGCTTCGGAATCTGGAGTCGATTCATCGAGGTGGGTGCGGTGCATCAGCCCCAGCTGGCTGGTTACCAAACAGCGGCGTGGGTTCTGCATGGTTCTGCCTCGCAGCGTGGTCATTCGGGTCAATGGAATGGAATGCGAATGCAATATCACTCTCTTGCTCGTCAGGACCCCCCGGAAGCAGTCAAGCATGTGCAACCCCGCCACGATTATAAAGAAAGGAAGAAAAAAAAGCGACGAGGGGTAGCCTTAGGGCGGATCAGATGAACCATGCCTCAGCTACATACCGGACCACCCCTCGACGGCCTCTGCTCTCGTCATGTCGATCGAGCAAGGGAGGCACCGAGAACGAACGAGTCGAAGCACGCTTGATGTCAGACTGACATGTGGTGGTTGAACGACGGCTCTCGGCCAGCCGTAAGTGGGAAGGTGCGTCCGGGACAAGGCTGGAGGGCAAGACGGGATGCCTCGGGGGGACTATACCACGACCGGAGCGGTTGACGCCGGTACCTTTTGGCGTCGTCTTTGGTGGCCTCGGCCATGATGGACGCGAAGCAACTGAACTGCCGACGATGCGGCCAGCATGTTCAGCGGGGCCAAGCCAATTGCGAAGCGTGCCAACAGAGGTCCAACAAGGGAGATGGACACTTACCTCTTGTCCAAGTGCGGATAGCGTATCCTGCGAGAGACTTCCTCACGTAGCACGCCGGCCTGTTTGTAAGTAAGTGCGTGTCGCAGGGCCTGTGACTCTCAACAAAAGGAAAGAATTGGCAATTGGCGGTGAGGTCGGAAGCGGGCGCAACGTTGAAAGGCTGACGTGGGCGAGGTTGACTTTTGATTGTAGATGCAGTCGACGTCCCGCCATCCGTCGAGAGTTTAAATAAAGTATCATCCCCACAATCACCAACATATCCTCGGTCCCGCCCTCCACCGTGCACCGCGCTCGATCCACGGCCAGAATTCACTGCCCTGCCAATATAATAGCCCAAGAAACCGCTCATCTGACCAGCCTGGCCAAGCGCCATTTCCCGGTGGAGATACGATCTTGGACGTCGCAGCGTGCCCAGCCAGCGTCCTGATATCCGGCCAGTACAGCCTCCAAACGACAGATATATAAATATATATCCAGCCAACAGCCTTCAAACGAACTATCCCTTCGAAACAAATATCCGGCCACACGGAGTACCCTGACAGCCTACGATAACGGCGTCCTCCCAGACAAATACTCACCAGCGCGTCCTCCTGTCTTTCAGAGGCGAACCGGCCACAGCTGAAACGCTCCGCCGTATCCCTGCTGCCGGATTGCCCAACCTGGAAAACCCGCAGCTTTGCATAGACTCCGTTCGCAAATTGTCTGGCATCCAGATTGCACTGAGGCATTTCGCCCAGCCAGCGATATTTATATAGAATCGAGATCCGGACGGGCCTTCTCTCTCATTCGATCCACGATTCCCAGGAGCTCCTACGCCTCCAACAAGACTCCGAGCCCTCCGGACGACGTGGATTCGACATCTCGGAATATCCCTCCTGCTGGCTCTTCCTCGCTTGCTCCCGCCGTCCGCCTTCTTTGTCCATCCGCCGTCGCCGTCGCGTTATTTTCTTTTCCTTCGCCCTCTCCTCCGTCCTGGTCGTCGCCCCCGGACGTCTACCACACATTCAACACATTCCCCGCGCGCTGGGCTGGCCCGGCCCCAGATCAATATCCCATATCCGAAGAATCTTATATCATTCCCCCGATTAATCGCTCAGACCAGGTCACAGGCTCCCTTACCTGGTGCTAGCCCTGTACACCCTCTATCTCCGTCCTCATACCACCTGGCCGCTCCTTCATATATATAATACCACTATCAATATCTTTTTTTCTTCTTGGGTCTTACTTGGACTCCCATCTTAGATAAGATGCCCTCGACGACCGCATCCACCCAGCAGACCTTTGAGTCCCCTTCGCCCTTCCTGTTACCAGAAAGGCTGAACCTGGAAAGCCCCGACTCAATTGCGTCCTTATCGTCTACCCCTCGGCCGCTTATTACATTTTCCTGCCCGCCCACAAATTCCGGATTCACCCCTCTGCCGCCCACCCGGCCGTCTGCAATCACAAATAAAATGACGCCCTACAACTCGATACGCAGAGCCGAGCCAGCAAAGGAAAGTAGACGCCTGTTGACCAGACTCCCGTCCGTAAAGAACGAGCGAAAACCCAAGGCGTTTTCCAACAGCGGCTCGTCCACGCCAGACCTGTCCCGATCCACATCGACCACGACAAGCACCACACCTGTGCTATCACCCGAGTCCCTCTCCGAGGCCATCTCGAGCCAGTCTTCCGAGGTCTCTGGCTACAGGCTCATCGGCCGGAAACAATCGATGGAGAGCCTGGCCTCCAGCGACAACAGCAGCCAGTACTCATGCCTGTCCAAAGATGACCAGTACCTACTATATCTTAAAGATGTTGAGGGTCTCTCGTGCTGGGACGACATTGCCGAGAAGATGTGCCACAAGGGGTACAACGTCCAGAAGAGGGGCCTGAGGACCAGATACTGCATCCTTAAGCGGGATCTGGACCTTTCGGTGAGTTTTACCTTATCAGCCTTGCTTCACTTTCACTATGCATGGTCGCTAATCAGTCAATGTAGCTCCAACGCTCAATGGAGAACTTGGTCAATATTCAGAGCGAAGTCGACGAAGTGCTCGGCTCAACGCACTGCCCTGTCCGGAGACTCGCCTCCTTCAAGAACAAAAAGATCGGGTCGAATTTACGTGTCTACGATGAGGAACAAGAGGCCGTTGACCCTCGCGTCTGGGAAGACCTGGCGGCCTCCCTACACGCGAGCGGCATGCGGTAAAAAAAATTTCTTTTTGTTTTCTACGCATAGAATTTCTTCTTGTATATGTCTTTCTCCTCTTTTATAATTAAGCGGGCATTTTTCGTTTGTTTTGTCTGACGGGTAGCCGTTCCCTGCATGACGTCTGCATGTCGACATTTTTTTTTCTTTGTCACTTTTCTCATCTTGGTTTTCCGTTCGGCTCATGATACCAGTGCGCTGCACCCTTGGACGACTTATACCCGCATTGGATTTTCCCTTTTCTCTATAATTTGTCGGTAGGAGATGTTATCTTATCTCTGTAACCCATTTCTTTAGCGTTATAGTATTACTTCTTTTTCTCCTTATATGTCGTGCTCGTGAGCGTTTTTACAGGTATTGCATAGGGGTATACAGTTTGGGGTGCAATTTGCCATCACGGCTGGTCTGATTTTTTTCCCTCTTTCTCTCTCTTTCTTCTCGGCTCTCACGACCGCAACGGTGTCAATTCTTTACGGTTTCGTTTTCTCGACGGTTCGCACTCGCTCATGAACCCTATCTCCACTTTCCCCAAATCATTCGCCCCTATGATCGAGCACCACACGGAGACAAAAGTTTCCTGTGTCTGAATCAAACCCATCATTGCGAGCTCACTCGCCAGCAGTTTAATGCATTACAGTGCAGCATATCTAGACACATTTCATCCCATGTTGAGCAACCAGTAATATTGCACCCAGCCACACAAAACCCAAAGACATCAAAGGTGAGCTGGCATGCATTGCATTCCAGCCAGTAATATGAGTGGTTTACTAGTTGCAGAGCAGACTCCTTTTTTTTGTTAATAAAAAAAAACAACCAAAAAAAAAAAACACCTCGCAGTTTCACTGGCCTGCAAGCCCTAACACTCCGCAGCTCCAACATGGGCTTAAATTGACATCACGTATTGCTATCAGATCTGCGCAACGGCACTGCAAAAAAAACCCTTCCTTTGAGACGGCTTACGATTTCCGCTTTTGGCCCCTGTCGAGGTGCCGCATTCACCAATCAGACGATGGCGAGTACGTAAGCATGCAGCAGGTGTCCTCGGCATCCCAGCTGCGTATCGATATATCGATCACATCGATCGATTGCCCAGCTGGCCAGGGTAAGCTGCTGTTTCTCATGTATCTGCCGGATATATACCCGCTACAACGTGAAGGTCGACTACTAATTACGCTAGGCGCCAAGGCGGGGACGGACGCTGTTTTGTTAAAATTATTGTTGACGCAGTAGCCGATGCGTTAATTGCTCATGTATATACGTATATATATAAATACACGAACAACTACCCTAATGGATAGTGTGGTCTATCTGCACGCCCGGCATCCGAAACTAATCTAGAAGAAGCGTGTGCATGGCGTCACCTTTATAATCGATGGAATAGAAGACAACCGGCACATACGTATACGTATAGAATGCTTCAAGTCTCATATTCGCACTTACATCTACACAATATGGGCCTAACCAGGACCGGATAGCGTATAGTGTATACACGCCAAGCCGTATACGTACACAAGGTTGGCTATGTGAACACACACTCATCAGCATTTCGTCTACCGCTCCTCACAAGCCAAAGTGTAAGGCTACCTTGATGGACGTAGACTCACAGCCCACTCGGCATGAGTGGCACAAGCGATCAACATACGCTATCTCTAGGCAGTGGCAGGTAAATCCTACCACGACATCCGGATGTCCCTTCCGGTCGACCGTCCATATCTCGGTCAGCGAGACCGATACGACATCCTAGGTTACTGACCGCAATCCCGTAAATTATATTGCGGTTACGAGAGTTACAAGGCCCGGCCGCCGTGGCAAGAATAAAAAAGAGAGAAAAAGATAGAAAATTTTTTTTAAATCCCTCATGCATCGGCACCGGAACCTACGCCTCGCAGCTCATCTCAGCTGCGATTGTAATCGCGGTTCGAGAGCCAGCCGGGCCTCCGAGGGGACAGTGAGAGGCCACGGGAAACATGATGGAACGTAGCCGAAGTGGTCCCGTCGAGGACAGGTTTTCTAATCTCGTATCGCGTCGCCGTCGTGAGACAATTTTAATCTCATCGATCAGCTCGCACTCGGCACTGCAGCCCCAGACAAAAGTACTGACTTAGGGATGCAGCTGTTTCACGAGTCAACGGCAGTTAACTTGGCAGGCTGGGGATCGTATAGCAATCATAGCGCATATGCGGCGGTATATACTAGCTCGTTGGACCTTGGCGAGCGGGGCTACGTATATGCTTCTGATTTCAAATTTTATTCTGCTTGGGATTATTTTCGAACTTTTCGCATGATATCGTGATATGTAGGAGCTATCGTATCCAGCGGTATCTCCCCCGCCCGCCTGTCCGGGCACGCAGACACCTATCTATCTATCTGGTGCGCATGCGTCCTACATGCACCGGCGTATACGTATGCACATGCCCGATATAGTAGATACGATACATGTACGGACGTATGTAGTACCAACCCGATGCAACCTCCCCCTCCTCCAGCCCGGATCTAAGCAGCCATGCCTAGCCTTTCGACTACTCCACCTTCGCCGCCCCAACAATCTCCTCCCGTTCGATCCAGCTCTGAATCAGTCCCTCATGGGTCGCCTCGTACTCCTTCAGGATCACCTCCCCATCCTTGATTTCTGTGTTGGCTTGCACAAACTGCTTTCGCGGCTGCTTCTTCCTCATCACGGCATCGCGGTACCCGGCCATCGTCTCGTCCACGCTCGTCATCTGGTCATATAGCTCTGTGCCGCGCTTGACGTCTGCAGATGCCTTGAAGATGTGGAGCTTCTGCAGGTACTGCTCGACGGCCTTGAGTCCGTGCGAGCGTATCTTGCTACGGTCCAGATGGATCGTGAGGTCCGAGTTGTCCGCTGCGGTGGAGTCTAGCGTGACAAAGCTATCCCCGGCAGAGAGGAAGCACTGCAGGATCGAGTATCGGGCACGCATGTGTGCTTGGCCCCATTTCTACAACGGTGGGGCGGGGTATTAGTCATTGTACCGCGCTGTTACGTCTTAGTCGCGGGGCAGCGGAACGGCATACCTTTGTCTTTGGATCCCAAAACTCGAGGGCCAAGAGTCCTGCGCGGGCCATCTGCAGGTAAGATATGTATAGAACTGTCCATCGCACCCCAGGCGTATTAGCGGCACCATCGCTGCAGCAGTAATAGAGGGCTACCTATCAGCTTACCATCCTCAGCAGCGGCTTCCGTCTCGTCAGTGTGGCCAAAGACCTCGAGAATCTCCCTATCCGGGCAGAGATACATGGCTACACACTCGGCACGACATCTTTCTCCCAAATTAGCTCAGTCGACATGCAAAGTTTAGCGGATCGTCATGCATACTCTTCGTAGCTGGCCGCCGTTGGGCCAAAGACTGAGCCCCATGTCTCGCCAACCTTGTAGTACGTCTCGACGGGCTTCCCATCTAATGGGCTGACTGGAGGATGCTCCTTGTCAAAGTTGAACACCCCCTTCTCGGTTTCTTGGAGAAGTTTGCCGCTGGGTAAGAACGCCTGTTAGCTAGGGGAAATATTCCCTCGGGGTATCCTGGATGATTGACTACCTTCCATGTCCGAGCAACTCATGGAGTCCTACTTGCAGCTCGAATGCGGGTCCCCTGAGTCTTTCAAATAGTGCCAGGTCCTTCTCGTCCACAAACGTGGTCCTCTCGGATGGCGATTTGGCGTTCAGGACGTTTCCAAGGGAGACATTCTTGAAGCCGAGAGTCATTCGAATATCATCGTACTGCGATGGTCCGATTAGCGTCTTCGAGTTCTACTCTGGCATTAAATGAAAGCCATACATTTGGAATATTGATGCCTAGAAAATGAGTTAGATATATTTACAGCACAAGGTATAGGTATTGTGCTTACCAGCGGGGATACCATCACTGTTGAACGTCAACACTAGAGTGAGTATCCGTCAGTTCAACTGTCAACTGTCCAAAGCCTACAAAAAACATACCTTCCAAGCTGGTGAAATCCGGCTTCTGGAACTTGTCCTTCTCAAACTCTGTTGGCCACGGCAGTCGCGGGATGTACTTTCCGGCTTGTTCGACCAATTTACCAAAAACCTTGGTCCGCTCCTTGTTCACGACAGCGACCCAGCCTTCAAAATAAGCCTTGGTACCAGCCGGGTCACGATAAGTTTCGATGAAGCCAATGTTCGTCTCGATCTTGATTATGCGCCAAAGTCAGTAACCGCATCCCTCGCTCTATTTTCCCCTCATAATAATACGCACCGTTGGTCCAATATCCTTGATCCAGTGCCGTTGGCTCTATGAAATCCCTCCCCGTGTCAGCGAACCTTGGCATATCAAACATTAGGAAAGAGACCTCACCTCCTTATGCGCCTCCAAGCTCCCGTCCCTAAAGCTCTTCACATACTCCTCCATCATTTTCTCCTGCGTGCCGTTCAACGCCGCCTTCCTCGCGCCTTCCAACTCAGCCGCCATAGCCTTCATCTCTTGGCTGTGGTCCCCATATACGGTCTTGATCTTTCTCCCATCCTTCAACTCGTACGTCGCCCCGTTGCCCGTCTTCTCGCTCGCAACCAGCATCTCAAAGTCCCCACCCTCCAACTGCCGTAGTCGCGTATGCTCGACCAGCACGCCATTGTCCACAAAGGTCTCGCCACAAGCCTCAATGTCCGCTTTGGTTATCGCCGGCGAGTCCGGGTAGTACCCGCTCATGTGCTCTGGCGGGTAGCCCAGCAACGTGATACCCTCCGGATGCACCTTGTACACTTGGTCTTTGATCCCCTCCCAGATCTTTGCGGTCTCTGCCGTCACGCCAGCAATCTTGGCGAACGTCTCGTGTCCGATCCGCGGGACGAACTTTTGGTCACCAAAGCTCTTGTAGTTGCCCAGATTGGCGAGCACTTGCGCGCCAAACTCCACAAACTTGGTCACCTCGTCCTCCGACACAGACGCGTAGCCGACCAGCTTGGAAAAGTCGCAGGACACATACTTGGCGACCGCGAGGACGAGGTCGAACAGCGGCTCGGACTCCGGCGAGACTTGCCGGAGGACCACCCGCGTGCCCGCGAAGGAGGCCTTGGAGATATGGTGCGCATACAGCTTCTCCTGCGCGCTGAGCGTGTCAAAGTGCGACTTGATTTCCAGGCGGCAGACGGGCGCCTTTGTGTCCGCGAGGAGGTGGGACGGGACTGCGGTGGCCATGTTGGAGTGCTTGCGGATGCTTCCAGACACGGACGCGAACGTGGGGTGAGGATATCTGTAGCGGGGTAAACTGGGTACGCGAAGAATTGACGACGACCTGAGGCAGCGGTACGTATTAATATTGCAGAGCAGCCCGGCCGGTTGGCGGCGGGCGAAGACGTGCATGTATCGTCCGACTTCCGGAATGTCGACCTGCGTTTTTGCAAGGCGGCGTTGGCCGACGTTGGCGTGGGAGAGTACTTTTAACTTTGGCGGGGTTACATGTACAGCTTGCGGACTGCCCCTCCACCACCACCTTCTCGCTCGGGCAGCTCGCAACCCCGGCGGATGTCCGTGATGCCATCGTATGATAATTGTAGCATGGAATTTGCCCAAAAGGACCCTTATCGCACCAATGTTCGCGATGTATCCACATGATACCCTTTCGTCCCACAAAGGGACCGCTTCCGGCTCTTCGGCCGCACAATCGTGGTCAATGAGCGGCATATGCGCATGGCTATCGAACCCGGTATCTTACATCGTTCGACCCAACCATCCATCCATCCAGGACGGAATTCATGCCGCGTAACCACAGGACACCCAATACCTGCATTGTATACCGCGGAACGCCAACTGGCCAACGAGCGGTCCAACCCTCCAAACTCAATCTTCCCACATTGCCGCCCTCGCCTTCTCCCGCTCCTGCTCTAAACGCTTCTTCTCATCTCGCTCCTCCTGCGCCTTCTTCTTCAAACTATTCTCATACTCCTTCTGTTCTTTCGTGCTCCGGCTGCGCACCCCGAGTGCACTCGCAATCATCCGCCGAGCCACAGCATCGGTC
>KI966443.1:315456-421978 GCA_000525045.1 Drechslerella stenobrocha 248 | reverse complement strand
CCGCCGCTGTAGCCACCAGCCCGCGAGTGCGTCTCTGGATCGTAAGAGTAGTAAGATGGCTCGCCAGGCGCTCCGTTGTTCAAATCTCCCAGAAACGGTGTGGAAAGACCGGGGGTAGGCGCCGGCGGCGCGGGGGGCCCCGCGGGAGAGGCGACAGGCGGGTCGCGCAGGTCGGAGGCTAGTCCCGTATCATCCCCGTCGTCTGAGGCATCGTCGTCCCAGGAGTCTGCGATAACCTTCTTCTTTACTGGCTTTTTTTACTTGCTTCTTTGACTTTGCAGCCGGGAGGGGGTTGGCTGTATGATAAGGACATCAGCATACACAATCGCTATCTTCTGGATCGTAACCATCCACCTTCGGAGACTTACAGTCTACCACATCTGATGGCATTGGTGGTGTTGGTGCTGCTCCCCCTTCAGGTGCAACTTTATAGCTCCAATTGACCGAGTGCACGACGCCGTGATACACGGAAACTTGGTGTAACAACAGGACGGACCCTTCCTGCGGAGTGTAAAATATGCGGCTCTACCGAACAAGACTGATGATGGTGATGACGATGATGTTGCTGAGAAGAACGAAGAAGAGACCGATAGATACTAAGTACTTCTCCGCCCGAGGGTTACCCGTCGACCAGGCCACGTGACTCCCGGCCCACGGCAGCAATAAATCGTGGATCTACCGACGATCCTGACTCGGACGCAACGCCTTCTGTTGGGGATCGGTCGAACGGGGAAAATGCAGCCGGTGGCCTCCATTACGTCATATCACCAGACGGCCTGCCAATGCTTTGAAGTCATTGCGGTATCATACAAGTTCCCCCTCCACCCCCCACATTTCAACAAAAACAAACATGCTATACAAATGCTAACTACTGGTAACAAAAGGTATCGTAGGAAATGCTGGCTTATATAAACAACAAAGCAAAACAGCAAAGCGCAAGTAATTCAGAGCGTAGTCGATGAATCATCGTGTATGTAGGTATGTCATAAACAAGAAAAACTACCACCACCCATCCAACTCCGCCTCTTACAGCCAGCCGACGACCGCCGTAAATAGCCCTAGTCCAATGGTCCAAGCCCACAACAGCACCATTGACGCCTTCCCGCCTACCGTATCGCCCACAAACGCGGCGACGACCCTCCTGGCCGCCACATTGGTCGTCGGCACCGCCTGTCCAAACGCCGGGAATTGTACGGTGACCGCCGTTTCCACCGTGACCCCGTTTATAACCGTCGGAATGGTTGTCACATACTGACCAGCATTATTCAGGAGACTGGTATACCCCGGTCCGTTTGCCGAAGTGAAAGAAGTGTACCATGCGCCCAAGTTGCTCCTGAAATCCGAGTACTCACTCGACGCCGAGCTAATGATGCCGGGACCAACCGTCGGAATCGGGAAACCTGTTGCTACCGACGAGGCGTACGTGTATGCCGACCCAAACCAGGATTCCACCGCGGAGGCCGGGTTCGCAATATAGCTAGAATACACCGCTCCAGCATCGCCGATGAGTGCCGTCGCTACCTCTCCTGCCGTCCCTGTTACCGTGCGGTAGACACCAATGCCGCCGTTCGTAGCTGAGGTGATGAGACCGGGGACCACAGCGACCACCGAGGCGATGGCATCTCTCGAACCGATGCAGCGGTTCTTCGAGCAATACTCGTAGCCATTCAGACAGCAGCCGCCGGAAAAGAGGTTGTCGGGACAGCTGTAGTAGCCGGTGTTGCAGCTGTCGCCCTCCTGGGCGACGCTGCCGGAGCAAATGATGCCGTTCGGGCAGCAAGCTATATGGCCGGAGTTGTCCAGCGCACATCGGGCGGCATTGATGCAGCAGAAGCCCGGGTAGGAGATCGATGCGCACGAGTGCGTGTCCTTTGGGCAGTTGCCGTCGTTGCGCCGTAGGAGGCGCGGCTGGGGGTACGAGACCTGGTGGGCGGGGAAGAAAGGAAACAGATCTCTTGGCGAGAGGTCTTCAGCGCTGACAAGAGCTGTCAAACTTAGGATCGAAGCGATCCGGGCGAGTCGCGAGAGAGAGCGCATGGTGTAATGTAAGGTCGTCGATGTTTCGATTGGGAAGGCTAAGATGAGGTCCAAACTGGGGAACTCGAGTGGTTGTTCAGCTCCTGGAGGTCCAATTTATCCGACGGAAAAGCGACCGGCCTAATCAAAACAGCAACGATGGTGGTAAGTACTCCGCATGAGGACAGTTTGCAGGCGCCCACGGGAACCCGTATTCCTGTGGAAGCGATCGAGGAAACACACCATGCGAGGTCACACGGCGCCGACACCGGTTGACAGTAAACGTTCGTCTTGCTGGCGTGGAGGGAAGGGTGTTGAAGTTAGCACGAGCACAGAAACGCTCGGTGCTCGAGAACAGGCTGGCGTAAGATTCGGAGACTCTAACTACGTCCGGGAAATAGCAGTGCGATGCGCAGAAGGAGAGGAATTCAGAGATGGAAGCCGGGTTTGTCTCTTTGCTGCCGTCATAATAACTCAGCCGAGAAGCTCGCCAGCCTTCGTCGCTGCGTTGTCATGCCAATTCCACAGTCGATGCCCCCGAATGCGGCAATCTTGGCATGGCAAACTTGTTGGCTGTCAAACAACACGCATTTGTCTGTTGCATTTTGCTCCGCGGCTTCTCCTGGCGGATCTTGGTGCTATTCCACGGTATTGTCAAGTAGAAGGCGCTGCGCTTTTACCCTGCCAATCGTCCGCGCGATATTCGGGGAATCCGGCGCTAACTTTGGCCGTGAGTTATTTCCGCACATATAGTCTGGATAGATGGCGCGCATTGGGTATGGTCGATCTGCTCCAGCTAATTCGATAATCAGTCAAACCACGAAGTTTACAAACCCAAGCGGACAGCTACCTAGGTATACACTGTGGTTTCGGCCGAACCGTCACTATTTGGAGGGGCGGTACTTGCTTTATACACACACCCCCACCAGACTTGACAGCACGCGCTGTATTGTGCATGCGGCGTATGCACACTGACGAGCTAGCATAATGTACTTACGTAGCTTACTTGTATATGAGAATGCTCGAATGCTGTATGTTAGGGGAGGACTCGAGGTACATGCACTGCAGCCACCCAATCGAGTTAGTGCCACCATCGATGCTCGTTTCGTCTACAACCAGCTACTATGATTGGCTTAGCCTCCTTACAGCAGTACATTCCAAACTAGCGCGGCATCTCATCTGCATCCAGCGTTCAGCCGTCAATCTGCCGATCTGAAGGCCGTTCTATATTTCCCCGCGTGGCACTCATAGTACGCACTCACTTCGCTAGCTCTCTACCTCGCGCCTCAAGGTATCTCCGATCAGTATTTGATCAGCTTTCTGGAGCCTTCACAGCTACCAAATATTCGAATATAGCGTGGCACCAACCAACATCCGGTATACCTACTGTGATTAAATGGCTCCGCCAAAGGTATTTTTCACCGGCTTGCCTTACAACCATCATACGCTTCCCGGCTGGGGCTGGCCGCCAGAGCGGGTGCAATCCGGCCTGATAACCGCTGTGGAGGTGCTCATGCAAGAAGGGTACGACGCAATCGGGTACTTTATCGCGCCAGAGCAGGGCATCAAAGTCTTTGAGGACAAGTTGGGAGAGGAGAAGTGGGATGCAGTAATCATCGGATGGGGCGTAAGAGGTAACAAAGATTTGACTGTGAGTGGTACCGATATCAGAAGGGGATGAGACCTGGACTGATAAGTATGGAATTTGATTGCGGGCAGCACTGGATGGAAGACATGGTCAACTGCATCCGTGAGAAGGCGCCGAATACAAAAATTTTGTTCAATTGGGACCCCGAAAGCACAATCGATACAGTGAGGCGAAATATTCCAATTCTGGAAGAATCGGACAAAACGGAGATGAGAGCGGTCTTTGCGAAATTTGGAGTCGAAGGGAGAGTTGTATTCAATGAGTATGAGAAACGGGAATGAGTGAAAACACTATACGCAGTTCTGATCTGGAGGCGCGGGGTGCAGCGAGGCACTTCAACCCGGGCAAAACATCGCAATATATACATCTAGCTTCGGTATTTAGACAGTAAGCATGGGGTGGTATCGGTCTCGCGATCCGTTGAGGATCTTGTGGGGGGTAAACATTAATGTTGAACTATAAGATCGATAGTGAGGATAGAGTAGAAGATGGATACGTAATCTAGTCCGAACCCGGGCGCGGGTACTCCTTATACCAGAGATTCCTGCCCCATTGATGTTCCTGCGTTCGCTCGCGAACTTTAATCTCATCATTAACGTTGATGATGCCCTCTGACATATCTATCAGCGGCCGATTACATATAACTATGCTGAAATAAGGGAGCGGACCTACCTTTATCAAAGGCGACCAAGTGCATCCCCATACATCCCAGAAGTGGTGCCCCTGGGTCAATATTTCGCTGTGCACGAACTGTCACGTCCGGTTCATTTCGGTTGCGCTCTGCGGTGAAGGCGTCAGTGGTGACCCTGAGTTTGCAAGTGGAGTTAAACTAGCCCATGGAACGTACCGCCGGTATCAGGATTATTGTTTGGGACCTTGCATCTGGGTGTCCTTGAAATAACGTGGTAGTCCCCACCGCCGATTTTGATGGTTTTCCAGTCATCCTCATCATGGGAAGCGGTGCCGGAGATGATTATATTTGGACGAAACCGCAGAGCAGATAGCTTTGGGATTTCCCCCTTTACCAACTCATTCAATTTCCGTACGCTTGAAAGACCGAGAACGTGTATAGGAGCCTTTCATAACTTTGGTTAGTACAACATAGCTGATGGTATTAGCCTATCTCCACCTACAAAGTCGGCAAATCCAATCTTGCTTTCCCTTCCGAGAACCTCGACTGGCGGGCCCATTTCTTTTATGCCTCTGTTCTTCCCATCGACTACAGCAAACAGGCCAATGTCTACCTTTGCATAGTTCTTCGAGAAAACTGTGTCCTTCAGTTCCTGTGGAATGTGATTGCTGAGATCGTACCCGATGCTCTCCTGTGACCATATCTCAACAGGTTTAGTTGGATACTTGGCCAGCTGTTCCTCTGAAAGGAGGTTTAAGTTCAGTGGGATCGTGAATGTCCTTCTAAAACTGCTCCCATGGAGGAGCGATGCCAGGAAATGTGGCTTGGCCGGATAGGAGACGGTCAGCGTGTTCCTCGCAGGGTCAATTGACGTGTGTATCAACGCCATCTTGGGGAATCCTCGCTGGGAAGCGAAGCTCCAAGCTCCAGTCCCTGGTTTACAGCTGGCAAACATGAACTGCCGGTCGTATTGAAAGCTGCAGTACAACACCGGTTTCATGAGTTAGTAGACGAAATGAAGATAGCTGCGGTGACTACAGCCCTGAAACAAGCACGATGAAATCCAATAGACGCTCGACGCTTACCCAGTGTGACATATCTTGGAGGACTCGAGCTCGATACCTCTGCAGCCCTTGATTGGATAGACCCACAAGCTCTTCACTTTGAATATCTGGCCCGGCGGCTGGTCTTTGGAATATTCAAACTCATCGCTGAGATTGCTGACTGCTGGCGCGAGCCCGAAGGCTGGCTTTTGAGATACCGCAAGGGATAGATACCCACGACAGAGGAATGCTACGGATAGCAGGATGATGGCATACCCAGCGGCGGCACTGAAGAGAGCAGAGTGGTCCCTGTAAAAGTCAGAGAGGTCATCTATGTTTTCGAAGCGTGGAAGGTGCGACATGGTGCTCCACGTAGAAACAATATACTAGTAAGAATTTACCGATGACAACTCCAAACCTTCTCCGTGGATATCCTTAAAGCGTTTCTGTTAGCTGCCAGCGCTGGATGAGTAATTGGTCGAAGCCGTCGTCCATCCGTGTTGGGCTGACTAATCGAGCCGCCATCGGCTGAATTTTCCAGTTTTATTCCTGTCGCAGCTGCTGGTAATAATACCCGAGCCAACGACATCAATCGGATTCCGCTCCACACCCGCAATCGCAGGCGACGCACGCTCCACCACCGTCAACCCGCGACCTACACTCCCGACGAGCAGCCGCTTGACCTACCCGGCTGCTGTTACCCACCTATCGAGATAGCGCAAGGCAGCATCAATACCCACCATGCCGCCCCGAATACCCCTCTCCATCCGCCGTTCTCCGCTCTCTTCCCCCAGCTCCCTCATCCGGACACCTAACATCCTCCCGCGCGCATCCAGAGGCCTGGCGTCTACATCTCACAGCCATGACGACCACGGCCACCACGAGGACCCCTACGATGAGCCCACTGGGTGGTTCCTCGGAGTCCCGCCCAACGAGACGCGGCCGAACGAAGGATGGGAGAAGATCATGTGGTACGGCTTCTTTGGGGCCTTTGCAGCCTTCTCCGTGGCGCTAGTATATAAGCCAGACACCTCGTACGTCTCAATCAATATGTTGCCGACATGCAGACACCCACCAACTGCTGGGTTTCGGGATATTGCTGACCGCAAGGTGCTATAGAATCCAAACCTGGGCGCTCGAAGAAGCTCGTCGGAGGCTAGAGAAGGAAGGTATCCTACCCCCGCCGTCCGGCCAAACTGCCAATGCGATGTGGACGATTCAAAGCGTCCTAGCAAAGGCCCAGGGCACGCTACCGACAGGGTTCGGGGACAAGGACCTTTCTATCGAAGAGCTCGATGCGAAAATCGTCGAGCAGCTCAAGGTTGCGGTATCATCGCTAGAGAAAGAGGAGGATTCGGGAGATGCAGATCTGGAACGACGAAAGAAGTGGGCATTGGCAGAGGCAAAGAAGGTGGTCGAGAGAGGCGGGATATACGGGGCACAGGAATAGAGCTAGACATTGATGGAGCGCCACAAAATTTGCTGTGGAACAGCGTGTTTATATCGCGAACGGCGAAGACTTTGAAGTCCAGCTGCGAGCGTCTGTTATTGCCTTTTCGCCCTGCTCGTCATATCTGTCGGGATATTCATACCTGCTTGCCAGTCTATTGTTCTAAATAACGATTACTACGTTTCCATTTTGGGGGTCTCCTTTCTCGGTCTAGATGTATGGAATTCGGAATAGATAGAAGAGAAAGCTTTTTGCAAAACGATATAAAATCGAGTATTGATTCCGAGTGAGAGACGCTGTTGAGAATATTAATATTCAAAACGGGCAATTATGGCGCCACGCGTTCGCTGGATCAGGGAAACAGACAGTGAAAGGAACATCTAGGTATAGACTACCACTTTCGTGAGTAATACACGCTATGCATATTAATATTTCTATCAAGTCTAGATACATATAGATATCTACTGATCCGAATCGGCCATGAATTGTCATGAGTGACGCAATTCTGCCTCACCACCTACTTTCCCCTAAAATACTCATCCCTAGAATTGAAACATACGGACCCACACTCTAGGCATGGGCGCCTGGACCACCTCCATCACGTTCAAAGACAGTGACAACGTCTTCGAGAGTCGCCCGCTCCTGGTAATAGCAAGTTTCCACCTTGTGGAAGGAGTTGAAAATATACCTTCCGCGATCGTGGATCTCATCCTCCGCCAACTCGCGTTTTGTAAATTGACAGTTGTCGGTTGTTGACCCTAGCTCTCTCGGTGGGGGTTCCTCCAGCTCAATGCTCGAGTGGGTGCTTCGTATAACCTCCAGCCGACGTATAACTCCGTCCTCAAGGAGCTTGAGGGTACAAAAGGGAAGGATAGCCTGATCCTTATAAACCACAGCGAGAGTTTCCATCCCCTCAACAAAATTGCGCCACCAGACACGGCGGCCCAAAGCTTCCGTCGCAACAATACTGCGGACTACTGCCGCGATAGGCTTCCGCATTGTGCCGAGGGCTCTGACAAAGCTTAATGCATCGTCAAAGTCAAAGTCAAAGATGAACCTGCTGTTCCGACAGAGGTCCACCATTTCTTCTGACGGGGCTTCGACAAAATCAGATAACCAATAGACCCTGAAATGACCCCATACCCGAACGTCGTTATGGGCTTTAAACACCACTTGACTATCCAGTAGTTTTTTGAGGCGTCTACAAAGCTGGCCCCATACGTTTACAACGACCACCCGGAGATCCCTGGAGAGGCAGACGACGTTTGCAGGTATCGGTGAGATCTGGTAGATCAGAGATAGGACATAGCCGTCACCAGAGTACCCGGACACGTGCATGGGCCACAGAGGCAGTATGCGAGTGTCGTCGAGCTGAGGCTCCTCAGCACGCAATAAGCTCCATGGATTTGGTTGGGGGAGTTTGTATTCTTTATTATAACATTCCCGGCGGCGAGTGACAGCTGGCCGTGGTGGTGGCGGTGGGTGGTGGCAGGGGTGACAGATATCTGGCGGAATATGGTGAGGAGGCTTCGTTGGAGGGATGCTGAAATGATTCTCTTCCACGAGGCGGCTAGCGTTGCGAATTATAAAGTTGACTTTGGGCGTTCCCAATACAAATGTAAATATTGCCTCTTGAAGCTCAAGGGGCAGGGTTTCGAGGCTGGCAAAGACGCCATAGCTTAACGTTAGGAGAAAATTGTATACTGAAGCGTTCCACGAATTTAGAAAGGATCCGCGATATCCGTCGCCCTACCTTGCTTTGCATCCGGGCGGCATTCTGGAACGGGTCTGTACGGTCGTGCACGGCTTAGCTGGTATATAATACTAGGGCTCGAGAGTCGTTATCTGTTGCGGATACGGCGTGGTTGATGTAACAGACTCGTGGTAGGGCGATGTTCCGACTCCTTTCGTTTTGTGTATGCAATTCTAGCTGGAAAACGGCGCTGATGAACAAGTACTTAAGTACTTAGTAAGTTGGAGGAAGCATCAGTGAGACGGAGAATCCCCACTTTAGTGTCCGGACGTCCGCGCGAACACGCTATGCGCTACAGAACCATACAGGCAAAACACCGCCGCGTCTATATAGTTGTAGTAATATCGAAGGAAGCAACACAGCCAAGCCCGTTGTCCGACTGCAATGAAGGACCACTCAGAGGTGCAGTAAGTGATACTGACCGCGTGGCTAATTCCGATGGCCACCTGTGGTTGCTTGTAGAGTCTGGATCTGGATCGGTAGTGCAAGCTAGTAAGCTGCGGGGGATTAAAGTTGCATGGAAATCGAGTCCCCAGATCTAGACGCGTGTCACTGATGTCGACGACAGCCAACATATGTGCATGCACAATTGCAGCTGCGGCTACGGTACGTAGGTAACAAGCATTTGTTATCATTCGTAAAATACAGCATTGTACCTACGCGCTACGCATGCTCAGCATCACCAGAGTTACATGGCGTCCCTGTCACATCACCAACCTACCAACTTCCAAAACAAGAAGTAGGGTCCACTGATAGCCAACCTAAATGAGGTGCCTCACATCTACGACCATAGGAAGAGGAACATAGGGTATCCCGTCCGCTCTGCCTTACTCAAGCCTCTTACCGAGCTCTCAGTACTATCGTGGGTGACCAGATGGGAATCGGGCTTGTTGTAGATTATCTTTTGCATCTATTTTGCAGGTATACTTTTTTTTTTTTTTTTTTTTGTTCAGTTTCTTCATTTTACATTTCCCACCAACTGGTGGTAGTATATAGTATGCGGTAGAGCTGGAGCTCTTCGCCATTCCCTGCACCTGGGACCCAGAGGTATATACAGGGGTCCGGTAAGGATACAATCGCAAAGTCGTGGCGTTGAAATAGGAGCATCCTTAGCCCTAGAAGATTGAACTCTTGGGCTTCACAGCACCAGTAACTCCGAATGAAGCAGAGATTTCCTACTGGTGGCATGGAAAGCAAAACTTGTTCCCCAAGTACTAGCGCCAAACATTTTAGACCTACGCACACGATCGCGAGACGGCTTTCTACAAGTCTATGCTATATACCTGAAGCTACACGAGCTTGCAGATAGCTCAAGTCCGAGGCATCCATGAATTCTTGATTCTATCGAGGAAAGGGGGCTATATACTGAGTACGCCTTCCTTGCTGATGAGAGGGTGTGGTATATATGAGGAGGACAAGGAGGCTCTGAGGCGAAGATATGCATGTGTCGTATCAAGATAACTCCTCGGAAAAGAAAAAAAAAGTGTAAAAAAAAAGTGCGGAAGGGATAATAAGGACCCGCATTAGAAATATCCATAGACCATACAGACAAATAGGTGGAGGGAAAACAAAGGAAATCAGGCAACATCGTCAGGAGAAAATTGAAGAATCCCGTCATTAAGAACACCGACCCCATAAGACAGCTCCTCTTCTAATCTTCAATGATGTTGCCTCTTTCCGAGACGTACAGGCCGTCCAAGAATTTCCGGATATCCTTGTTTCGTACTCTGCAGATCTGCTGGATGTCGGCGGCGCTCTGGGAGACGTTCTCGAGCGAGTTTCCGGTGAGGACGAGCTCGTCCTTGACGTTCTTGGACTGTTCAACATCAACACCCTCGTGCATGACGACCTTTCGGACGATCTTCTCGCCAATGAAGTTCCTACAGAATTATTATAGTCAGCACCAGCTCTGCAATAATCCTCTCAGCAGCGTCCGTTGGAGTGTCGTCGAGGGGGCAGTAGTCGAATCCTGTCGCCTTATTGTTGGCAACTGGCCGCGCCTGATACAGGAATCCTGTTACAGCAGCACCCGATGTGCACATCTTCCCTTCCCGATTCGTTCTGCCCATTCTTGCGCCTAGGCCTGTTGTCGACTCCAACGAACGCCAAAAAAAACACCAAAAACAAGCCATGAATTCCACCTACCGAATCTCGACCTCAAACAGGTTGCTCTCGTTGTTCTTGTTGACACCAACGTTGATTGGGAAATGGGCGTAGACATAACGCATCTTGTACTTGAAGCCCTTGGTGACACCAGTGATCATGTTCTCGACGATGGACTTGACGGTCCTCAGGGCGGCAATGTTCTTGCGGTTGCCATGGTGCAGAGCGATTTCGACTACGGGCTTGCCGGGACGCTTGGTGAACAAGATGTTGATGTGCTTGAAGTCCCGGACGAGCTTGCCGCGGGGGCCGGTGACGGTGACGACGCGGGCCTTGATGGCAATGGTGACTGCATCGGATCAAAAAACTCCTTGCGTTAGTTGGTGTTTCATTTCCTCTGAATTGATGCTTTCAGGTTGTCGTCGCCATATCTGGCCGTATCGTATCCAGGATTCGAGGGAAGGTTGAGATGAATCACATACCGCCTTCAGGGATCGTCAGGGACTCGCTCGAGTAGATGTACTTCATCTTGTCGGAATGGGGTGGTGAGTGTCCGGGTTGGAGTGTCGAGGGGATATGTCGGATGTTGGGGTTGACGATTTGCAGCTGGAGAGTTTCGACCTTCAATGAAGAATTTCGGTAGACGCCAAACGGAGCCCACACCAAAATTTCTGTGTTCCAGCCCACGTGATCGCTTGTTCGGTGTTTAGCAACGCAGGAAGCCCTTGCCCTAACCTCTGTGTTGGGTTCTGGGACAAGTTTCCTTGGCGTCTACAACGCAGAATCTACGACATTCTGCCAATTGTAACGGGCACGAGTGGAGTCGCTACCCAGTCGCCCCGTATAGAGTATAAAATGTACACAAGTTATGTAATCCCAGATTCATATCAATATATTGCCTTCCAAAATGCTTGGAGTCCGTTCTATATATACGCCGCAATATGAGTATTACATGAAAAAAGAACATCCCGTTTCGCCTTTTAATGCATATGCCGAACGATCCAAGAACACAAACAACCATGCAATGAAACGATGCATATATAGATTACAAATTCGCGTCAAGATGGCCATGACAAAGCCTGCGCACATCTCCACCCGCGTGCGTGTGGCTAGACACTGTGGTAGCCGTATGCTCACATGCAGCCGGCGAGCAATACCTATGCCAGGGCCCGACGAGCTCAAACTCGCGCCCATCGCACCCACTTCTTCTTCCCCTTGCCAAACTTCGCTTCCGGTCCGGTTTCACCCGCTTTTTCGTCTTCATCCCGTATCTTCCACTCTCGCAGCAGTAGCATGGAGAGGGCGGCCACCAAATACATGAGCCCGGCGAACACCTGCGGGTGCAGATAACTAGACCTTTCGGTGTTACTTTCCACGTCCCAATAGGTCTGTCGCAGCGCCAGGCCGATGACCTCCGAAAACGTCAATGGACAGATAAGCGACAACCAGATGATGTTGAGTGCAGACGGGAGCTCTTTCAACGTTACCACCTCTGCAGCAACGGGTGCAACAGTCGTCCAAAAGGTGCCGCAAATAGCGCCGTTGATGATCCCGAAGAAAATCAGCGCGCCAAAGGAACTCGAGTTAATCCAGATGATAAAGACGGTCAGAGAGCAGGCGAACGTTAGGGCGCCGGCGACATTAATCCGACCCCATACGTCCGAGTAGAACCCGACGAAGGGGCGGCCAATCGCCATGCCCAAGTTCAGGGCAGCACCCATGATGCTCCCCTGCTGCATCGTCAGGCCAACCGAAATCCCATAGTTTGGGAGCGAGAACAGAATAACCAGCTGTATAGATCATTATCATTAGCCATCGTTTTAGCCCGCAACACCCATGTGCTCGGAATTAACAAGTTCTGGACCATGGGGGGAACACGTACATATCCCAGCATGCTGAAGCCACCCCAAGCGATGATATAGAGGAATTCGATCCTCTTCAGAAGGCCAAGTTCGAACATTTTGATATCCGGATTGATCTTTTTGTTTCTATCCCGCAGCAACAGACTGCAAGTAATATTGACCACAAGCGCGACAATGCCAGTGATCCGAAACGTCCAAGCCAGCCCCAGCCGGCGGAGCATAACGTCCGAGCCCAGTGAAAACGCAAGCCCCCCGATGCCGCCACCTGCAGCTGAAATACCGTTTGCTACACTCCGCCTTTTTTGGAACCATTGTGGAATGATCCCGACGGACGCTGCGAATATAAACCCCATACCAAGGCCGTATAGCACGCCCTGCGAGAGATAAAGATGCCAAACCCGGTACGAGAAGCTTGCGCCTATCAGACTGGCGAATTGCAATGCGCAACCCAGCAACATGGCAACACGACTGGAGAACCGGCGCGTGAGAAGATTCGCGAGTGGCGATACCAGCATGACGCACCCGGCAGTCACCTAAGCCCAATGGTCAGCTGGTTGTACGGTCGTGTTAATGGGCCTAAGAGCGAAAAAAACGATTACTTACACCACCGATGAAAGCATAGTCGAGCGGTGTAGCCTCCGGGAACAATGGCGGCATGTGTGTTAGATAGTACGACAGGAATACGCCATAGCTGCTGTTGATACCCCAGGTGCTACCAAGAAGCCAATAACGTTAGCCGTCTGTCGTGTCGCGATGTTGCGTCAAGATTGAACGGAAGGTCGAGTCGACGTTCTAGACAGAAATAGACCGCCATCTCGTCCTCGTACCACCGGGCAGAACCTCCACCAAACTTACCAGGCATTGATAAACATCGCACTGATGACACACACCCAACCTATCAACCACAAAGTATGCCAAATTAGCTTCTCTCATCCTACACCAGAGGCACCAACAAAGGGGTCTCGTACCATATCCACCATCCGGCGGCGCACTCTCATCCGCGACATCCAGCGCAGCTTCAACGCTCCCGGGCCCATCACCAGCGCTCGCGATGGTTTCCTTACTCGCTGGCCCACCCTCCTTCGAGTGCTCACTTGCCGTCGACGGGTACACTCCCGCCTCGAGCTGCTTTTCGTCTGTCTTCCCAATTGCTCCCCCCCGTTCGCTAGCCGTCGGCTGCTTCGAGTCGGCCTTCGCCTCCATCTCTCCAACAGGGTCTATTGCAAACCTGAGCTTACAGACCGCTCTTGACTATCTTGCAGACACTCGCACAGACAAGCCACAGCACGGTAGGAACACAGAAAAGCTGCAAGGCTCGCCCGCAGTGCTGTGTCGTGCGACCTTCCGTAACAAGCGGCGATGTTTGTAACCGGTCACTCAGCGTTACGTTGCGCACGGCAAAGATGAAGCTGCGATGATATCACGCAGGAGATATATTGACAACAGTAGCACAGTCAGGAACGTGTACCTTGTCGACAGATATCGGATTTTGTGTTACTCGGCTTTTGGGGTCGGAGAATATATCTTTCGCAATTCCAGTCACAAGGCTATGATTAAATCTGGACCGTTGCGGAAGGTATCTCAGGCCGGCTGGCGGGGAACCCTCCCAGTTTCAAATCCGGGCGCGCGCCTAGCGGAAGCGTCGTTCTGAACGTTATACGACGAAAAATTAAATCGCCAATGATAAAGGGGAAAAAAGCCAACGGTGAGCCGATGGAAACGCCTCAAAAGGCCTTCGAACAGAGACTCGGCGCAACGTTAACGAAAAAAAAAAACGAGAAAAATCAACCAGCCTTTGCCCCTTCCCGACGTTTGTTTTATTTCTAGCAATAAGGCTCTCACTAACTCAAGCAAGAGCAGGAAAACCAAGTTGCTGTTGTGTGACCACCAGGAAGATATAGAGGGCGTTGGGAGTGACGTTTAGGAAACGTGGGAAATCCGCTGGTTAGCCGACTGCATTTGCCGTCAAGCTCGGATGAGCTCTCGAAAGCCAGACCGCAGTTAAGTTACCGCCCCGTGCTCTTTCCGGGCAAGGGCTCCGATTCGCCGGCACCGCTGGATTCTACCGTGGTATATGGTCTTCCCTCTCCTTCGGTAAACCTATATATCTTTGGTCGCAATTAACCCGGCGCGTCGTCAGTTGAAGAAGAAGCAGCTGAAGAAGCAGCCGCTGCATCTCTCCGGGTACCTCCCTCCACGCTGTCGAACCGAACGGAAAACTCTCCGGGGAGGCCAAAACAGCGGATTATGAAGCATGGCGCGCATATCTCGGCAACTCGGTGTGACAAGAACCCCGGAAACGTAAAAGAAAAACATCGTATCCACATTCGCATCGCCCCGCAGGACAGCAAATTTTTATATGACACAGCGACCGGCCCCAGCTCCCAGGGTTCAAACTCCATCCCCTCAGACCGTATCTACTTATGTATAGGCCTCGCCCAAAGCTCTCGTAATTCCTTCTACGCTGCGATGTCGCACCTTCGTGTCCGAAAAAAAAAATAAATGACACAGCCAGCCGTTGGGTGAAGCTCGAGCTCGCCTCGGTCCTATTCGTCGACAAAACCGAACACCGGGATCCCGCTAGATCCATGCCGGGTTCCGCCAAGGCTACCGAAAGACGCACGGGAGGCTCCCATGCTTACGAAACCGATTCTCCTTCGGGCTAGCCTCGACTTATAGTTTGTCTGGGCGTTAACGTCTCGTACGAGCAGCACGCTCGGAGATCTCCTTGAGTCCCCCGCTTGCCGCTGAACCAACATAGGGATCTCAGATATCGAGATGGCAGCGCAGATGCCGAGAAGGCGCCGAGCTACCAATCCGTTGAATTCTGACGTAAGCGGCCCAAGTAGGTATCCCGTCAAGCTGCACAAGACTCGTATCCACCTAGGCATACACAAATATATGCTAGATTCCTCACCTCTCGGCACCGGCCGGGCAGCCGTCGACCTTGGGATACCTTCTGTAGTATCCGGCCCGACCCCGTCAACCAGACTGCGGGGGCCTCCGTCCCCAAAAATGCAATGAGGTGGCATAGCAGAATACGATGTTCAGCATTAATTCGCAGATGCATATATCCGTATATACACACGCTAGTACCTAGGGCTAGACGCCAGGCACAAGACTGGCGGCCCATACAGGTAATGAAAAAAATTAGCTAGCTCAGAAACATAACATGGAGTCATAAAAAAGACCACCTTATCGAAGTGACTTGATGACAAGTCTACAAGCAAACACGCATTTGTAACATAACACCGCCTGCGATAATTTATAGATGAAGAAGCGATTTAAACAAAACAATCAGTCTAATTATGAACAAGCCGAGCGTATGATCATTAATAATCAATCTTACTGAGAGTTTTATGCAATGCGCGATGTTAAACAAAGGTAGAGGCGATAGTGCGCCAGAATACGTCAGACCGAGATTAATCCCCGGCTGACAGATCATGTTAGGCCGAATATAGGTGATAGAATGAAAGGCTGTATTTCAAAAATCCTTGAGGGAAATGACCGTTAGTGGGGTAAAGCACAGGAACAGGGGGACAGCCTTACTATAGCACCACACCTCACTCAAACCCGCTCGACACCCTCGTCAGAAGCTGGACTCTCCGTCTTCCCCTCCTTGATAAAAACGCTCCGGCCTCGTAGTCTTGCGCCGTAGAAGAACAATGTCCACGGTATAGGCCCCAGCGCAGCAGCGATAGCCGCCAGCAGGATACCCGCGTTTTGAATACCCAGCCGGTCGTACATTTGCACCGTGAATAGCGGGAAGCAAGCTCCCATAGCGTACCGTACAAGGCTGTTGGCTCCGAGGGCGGATGCGCCGAGGAGGGTGTTGTATATGTGAACGATATAAATTACCGTCACAATCTATCAATCCCCACAAGAGCGCCGTTAGATGGAAGACACATTTAAAATGGTAAAAGCAAGGTACACTTACAAAGGTAACTACAGAGCCCCATGCGAACAGGACACATCCGATAAGAGGCACGATAATAGGTACGTCCTCCTTCGCAGTCAGCGCCCAGATAAATAGGCCAGCTGGGAAGAGGATAGATCCCACGAGGGCAGCGTATAGCCTCTCTTCAGGCTTAATTGGTGTCATGCCGCGGTCAATCCTCTGCTGGCGGCGCGGTTGGTAGACAAGCCACTCAAAGGCGGCACATGTGGCAGCCGCAAGAACGCTACCAAGTGAGAGGGCTAGGAAAGAGTTGGCGAGACCCCGTTCACCCGGCTGGTACACCCCTAGAAGGACGTATGGTAGCGACTCGAAGAATGCAAAGAATACGGCGAAGCAGAAACCGTTGTAGCTAAGCGCATCATTAGCACGGTCCCGAGGAGGTAATTCCGGTGTTTGGAGCACTCACAGCGAAATACAACAGACAATAGGTTCAATAAACATCATTCGAACAGGGCGAAATAGAGTAACAGTAAATAGTAATCCGAGACTTTCCTTGGGTGGCGGCTTCTTGAGCGGCTTCTTGTCCTTACGGGCCTGGGCTACCAAGATGGCTTTCTTGTACGTCTCACGCGTAAAAGGGACAGTGATCATGAAGGCCGCGATCATTATACACACTAGCAGTGAACGGTCGTCAGCAGAGTAGCTTGCTGCAGCACATGCCGAGGATGGGACATACCTATAAACATGGTCCATCTCCAGTGGAGGTTGTCTGCTATCACCTGAAAGCCGACCAAGGGACCGATACTAGGCCCCGTAAATGCCATGGCCAACAGGATGCAGCTTGTATATACAGCGGCGCCGTCACCGTGGACATCCCAGATATCTGCAACGGCGCCTGCACCGACCGCCAGGACACCGGACCCGAACATTGCAGAAAAGAACCTGCAGATAAGGATAGTGGCGAAATTGGTAGCATAGCCGACACCGAGCGAGAATGCGGCGGCAATGGGGAGCGTATAAAAGTAGACGGCACGTCGGCCGATAGTCTCAGAGATTGGTCCCGCGATGAACGGCCCTATGAGCATTATTCCATACATTAGCTTTGACGGCTACTTGAGCAAACTATAGCGCTTGCTAAAGGGAAAGACATACCGAACCCCATGCCGAGGACGTAGAGGGTTATTCCAGCAAGAGACTGTGTCAGCGTTATCCCAAATTGATCCTGGATAGCAAACACAGCAGCTGCGTAGACGCTTGCTCCAAAGCTCCTATATTATGCCTGTGCATCAGCATTCGTACTTATTTCCACGGACTTCCAGCCTCGCTCCCACGGCTATGGCAAGGAATGAATACTTACACGATGAAGCACGCAATCATTGGGACAACAGAGTTGTATATCCTTTCCCACATCGGCCAGTTCCTAGGATTGCGTTTGTCGTCCGGCCCATCGAACTCCAAATCTGCGGGATCAATCAAGGACTCATCTTCGTGATTGCCGTTTGCTTTCTCCCCCATGGAACCGGGCAAAACCATAGCCACGTCGCCGTACCCTCTAGGAGGAACATCCATATTGATGCCACGAGGGGGGAAAAGCCAATACGTATCCTTCTTCTTGTTGTCTCGTCCCCACTTACTCTGTTCAACAGACCCAACACCACTTGCAGAGGTGGTGGGAGATACTTCCTTCTTAGCAGCAATACAGGGCTGTGTGACCGTTGCTACTCCAACAGGACTGCTGACGCCCCCGCTCTGTGGGTCTCTGTTGGGAACCTCCGGTGGAATGTGTCCTTCTCTCGAAGCTATGTAGGCATCGATCTCGGCAAATATATTCAACCGATCGTAATACAGGACAGGAGCTGGCCTGACAATATAGTTGATGTGGCGGCGAGTTTCGAGCGACGGCTTTAGGCGCTGGATGATGCGCCGGCTTCTGCTCGGGCGACTTGGCGGCGCTCGAATATTGGTGTGCTGGCTGGGTAGCCGACTGCTCCCTGAAGAGGGCTCCATCGAATAATTATATACTTTCCGGTTCTTCGATGCGGCGCGGATGAGCGTTGGGGGTCTCAAGGGTGGTCGCTATAGAACAATCATTCGCATTAGCGCAGCCATGCGAGCACGGTCGATCCGACCCTGCGGGTAAAGCTCCCATCGCTCCCCTGAGAAAAGCAATGACAGGACGCAAGAAAACCCTGCGAGTATTCGACAACATCAACCAAGCATTTTTGACAGCCGGCGTGTGCTATCCCGTTTCTGGGTGCTGACGACTTGCCACCTATCAAATCCAACAGGCCGAAGCGTCGAGGGAACAGGCCACCCGAGGGAGGCTCTTTGAGGCACAGGATCATAAAATGAAAGGAAGAAGCGAAGCACACCATTCACAGACCCGATCCTGATACAGCTCCGAAGCCAAGCCGGCGCTATAAATCGGCCATGGCAAGCCGTCTGGGCTGGAATCAAGCTTTTTCACTGCTCCCCTGCGTCTCTCCAACTCGAATGGACTTACCTGATAGACCCCGACTAGCACTCCCTGTTTTGAGGCTCAATTTTCACGTACAGGCACGTACGGTCAATCACAGTTGTTTGAGCACCAAAGAGTGAATGGATGTAATGGATGGTGCGAGGTCGAACTGGTGTGTACAGGGGCGGTTGAAAGCGTTGAAGCGTCAGGAAAACAGGTAGGACGGAGCCTGGAAGACTAGAGGAGGTATTTCTATGCTGCTCTGTAAGAGACGGATAAGACAGGCTTGAGGTTCTGACAGGATGGCAAGAGACGATGATGGTGATGATAATCTGCAATGAATATTGACAACTGCACCAGCTTGATATTTTGGTGACCTGTCGCTGCCGTCCAGTACTTGCCCACGGCGTGTTGAGGCGTGTTCTTTTGACGCTGTGTTGTGTTGCTCGTCAGCGTTCGTGAGCAGTGCTGAGACCTCGACAACCACAGTCTTCTGCCAACATGTAACGTTGATGCCGGGCAGGCAGGCTACTGCGGAATCAACCCTTCGATGTCAACCAGCAGGACGACCAAGGCTCTGACTTCAACGACCTTGCCGTATCAAACAAAGGCCACGCACAATCCACCCGACTTATCTGCACTCCTCACGCACGGAGCAGTCAACCACATTCTACCTCCAGCTTGAAACAGACAGCAGATCCAGCCACCTAGCAGAGAGGGTCTCCATCACATTCAATCCTCAGCACACAGAATAGGACCCCAAACACGCTGCGTGGCACCGAATACGACGTGCGGGTATTCACACGTAACCTTGTGCGACGCAAATGCCGAGGCGAGCGGACCTGCCATGTCGTCCTCCCATCCATTTATTCATTCATAGTCTTTACCAATCGCTGTTTGGGCCCGCATCGCACAATGCACCGTATGACAGCGAGCAACTTAAATAGCACGGGAGTCGGCCAAAGCTCTACTTTCAACCAACGGCCGTACGGCACAAGGCCCATTGTTGACCGCATGTTTTCCACGGATGAGAAAATGTGACGTTGCTGATATCGATTAGGCGTGAGGTTCCTATAACTATCGGCTTGGCTTCTTCCATGACACATATATAACTCCAGAATCGACGGTCGGTGACAGGGCATGGGTAGAGAACGCTCAAGGCCAATAGTAGTTCAAGGAATGTGCATACACTTCGAAAGCACACTCGAAAAAGCAGCTTGTCCGAGCACATTATCCCGGGCTATCAGGTAATCTATATACTGCGCCGCAGTGTCCTATCGTGATCCCCGGTATCCAGAGATTGATACGATCAGGTACAGGTTGATCATAAGCTCTGCATTCAGTATACGTATATAGCTTACACACCCTCTATAAGCAAACAATTGTATACTGTGCCGCACCCGACGCCCGATATATAGGGCAATAAAACCCCATGGAATCTCAACAGAGCCCGCTCTGTCGATAAATATATAGCCTATCCATATTAATAGACCAGGAAAAGATAAACTAATCACAAAACCATGGATACCCATCGGCCATAGGCGGACATATTACAGTTGCGGAGGCAGCCCACTAGCCGCTAGCCAGGAACTCACAAACCCACGCGAGCAACCTTAAAGTCCTAGCATATAACCGGCCCACTGCTAAATACTCCCTCCTGCAACGTGCTACGTTAGCGTATGGACATCAAATGATTGATATTCTGTGAGCGAGAGCGCCGATATGCACCCCGCATAGACTAGTCACAGTGACGTAACACACATCTACTATCTTTGACGTATCAACGCAGCGTCGCTTAATATACACATTAACACAGTGCGGCTACATTTTATATATAATTTGCGGTATATATGGAGCAAAGGCACGAAAGATTACAAGCAGATGGATGCATTGCTCATTGGTGAATAACCATCTCGTTACTAATCCTAAATACATGAAGCTGAGAAAACAAACATGTCGTATTTTTTTGTTGTTTTGGTTGAGGCCAGAGACTCATCAAGTGCGTGTGTGCCCAGCAAAAACTCCACCCAACTCCTTCAACAAATAAACAGAAGGGAAAGGATATCAAAATCAGATGGGCCCAGGCCTGAGTACGTGTGGATGTTCGGAAGAGGCCGGATAGGTAGAATCAGGCGTGTGGTGGCCAAGGTATATACATAAAAGTCATCAAACTTCATAGCGAAGGTCGTGATGAATACAAGGAGAGTTGGAACAATGTGATGTTGGAGGTATCAAATGGTGGCGTGTGCGACGCTAAGCTCAATCAATCGCCAAAGGACATGCCATTCCGAAGACCACGTGGGAAGGCGACCCTTGCTTTGCTGTAAGGAACGCCGGTGGGTTCTAGAATCGCGGACGGTTGGCCCTGACAGCTGGCTTTTGAAAGGACAGGCAAATATCAAATCTGGCAAGGCGGGGAAATGCCAGAAAGCTGGAACAGAAATTACTCGCTATGGAGATGAACGATGGCGAAAAAACTAAGACAGACAGAGAATCGCGGAAATCAGCATTAGACGAGGACGGAACCAGAGGATCCGTCCTTATTAACCATTTAGGGAATTTATAGAGCAAGGGGGAATATGATACCATGGACAGTGCCTCCTATAAGCAGATTACGTCCCACAGTCAAATATACACTCAAAAATCCTCCATGATAGTCTTCACGCAGGCGACTACCTGTACCTTCCTGGTGGCGGGTGTCTGGCCGGCGGCGGGTGCCTCGAGTCGTTGCTCATGTACCCACTACTGCTCGACGAGCCGCTGAGATAGCTACTGCTGACGGTTGAGTGTCCCCTGCTGCTGCTAGATGTTGAGGTGTACGAACTAGTGCCGGTGTAAGAGCTGGCGGCGTGAAGTTGCTCCTTTGGCGGTTTGTATTCGTGCTTGTCCCCAGCGAACTTGTGAGCCAACCAAGCAGCACCGAGGCCACCGAGAATACCTTTACCAAGTCCGCTGCTACCGGACTTTCGCTTTTCGGTTGTGATGGTGGTCGCAGAATGGTGGCTGTGGCGGTGACGGTTTGCGGCCAGAGCGCCACCTGCGAGGGCGACCGGAACAAAACTTTTCCATGTTTTATGATCTTCATAATCCGAATCCGATCCGTGGCGTCGCCCTCCAAAGGCGGCGCACAACCCATAGAGGCAACACCAAAGGATAAGAAGGGCTAGAAGACCGAGACCTCCAATGACACCACCAATGATACCGCCGATTTGGCCAGCTGTCAAGCCGCCGCTCCCGACTCCAACAGGCTGAGGCACGAGAACTGCATCGGTATTTGTGGGGATTGCGGTGATGAAAGCGCCAGTGCTAGTGCCCGGGATGACGACGGTCGTTGTGCTGTCGGTGGGCTGGGTGGGTGGAATCAAAGGGCCGGTTGGAGTGATTCCGGGTGTATTACCAGGAGTGTTCCCGGGAGTATACGCGGGGGTATTTCCTGGCGTGGCTACCGGGGTGGGGTCGGGGCCGCCAGCGAAGCTGATCACCAGGACCGTTGGAGTAGGGTTGACGGTATATGTAAAGATCGCGTTGCTGACGGGCTGGAAGCTCGTGTCCGATGTAAGTTTGCAGTTGTAGCCGGAATCAGTAGACGGGTCGTACACACACTGCTCGCCAGGTTGACAGCAGAAGGCGGCGCACACGGTCGAGCCCTCGGCGCAGTATTGTCGCTTTGTGAGATCCACCAGTGGAAATGCGACTGCGACAGAAGTCGAGAGGAGGAGAGGGAGCGATTTCGATAACCGCATTTTGGCTGATTGCGGAAAGCGGATTCGAGGGTTTCCTTTGCTGGCTTTTAAAGGACGACCGCTATCCCGTCAGCGAGAGCGGTAGCCGAATCGGCGTCGGGTCTGTAGCCGCTCGCAACTGCTAGGTTTTTGCGACGACGCCTTTTTGCGACAGTCGGGCCTTGGCGGCGGAGAAAGTCAGAGCGATATAGCCGCGGGCGAGCGACAGCGATGACGGGGCAATGAGCACAGAAAATTTGATATCGGAGCTCTGCTGGAGAGGAAGAGAGCAGGCAGGCGACGGCGACAGAGAGGGCGGGCGATGAAGGTCGGAGGACTGTCGACGGCGACGGCGACGGGAGAGCGATCGGAGGGTCACGCAAGGAGAAGGGGCAGGCGGAGAGGGGAGGTGAGGGAGGAGGAGGAGGAGGAGGAGGTTGAGAGAGCGAGCGAGGCTGGCGGGTGATGAATGGGGAATAGAACGGAGGAGAAATGGCTCCAGCTGCAGACGGGCGATGGCACGCACTTAACGACTGCACGCACCGCAGATAGCGCAGACTCAACACGCAGCGCAGGCTCCGGTGTCAAAACAAGAGGCATGCGGCTGTCTCGATGCAGCTGGACGGCGGTTGCTACGTCGCCATCGCCAGAGCTGGCTGCCAAGCCGGCTCATCAGAGCTGCGTTGCGGTGTTGCCAGGCGCTGCGGCCGTGTGTTTACTCGACCCAAATCCAGGTGGTTGGGCCGGCAACAGCCAACACGCAATTACTACTCCGCTTCTGGCTGAAACACCGCTCGTCAGCTGTTTGTTTACCCTTTTTGCTCTACGCTATCTAGCACGATAGACGAAATATGCCTCTCGCCTTGGCAGCTCGTCTCACCGGCTATCCGAGATTGCTCCATTACTACTACTGGTAGTATATACTACTATAGCCACGCACGCAGTCTGCCACGCCCACAACAACCCTGCGAAACCTCTGCACCCCAGAACACCAGCCGGGCTCTCGCGGTGCCCGCAAACGGCTAGGCGCCCTTCTGTGCCATATAATTAGCGTCTCGCCGCATCGCCTCGGGCCACCAATCAAACCCGTTGAAACTCCCATGTTGCCAAACTCGAATTCGCGCATCTTCAACGTCCTGCCCTGAAGCCCTAACCGGTATGTCCGCCAACGATCCCGGTTTCTGATGCCTTTTGTATCGATACCGGGAAGCCCGCTGCGTGCGCGCGCTTTGGGGCTTTCACAGTGCCCTGGAATCCGGCCGCGTATTGGACACCTCGCAGCGTTTGCCTGGAATCCGGCCGTGCTTTCGTGCTCATGCGGTCCGCCGCATTGACCCAGAGCCCGGCATCACCATCATGCGTCGTCTAGCTGTCTTATTCTGGCCCAGGGCGGTAAGGCTATAAACAGTCATATACTACTACCGTATTAGGACGTATACTATTAGAACATATACTGCTAGGACGTTTACTGCTAAGACGTATACTACCAGAACGCATACTACCAGGACGTATACTACTAGGACGCATGCACATTCCAGTAGAGTTGACATGCGTCCACATCACATCCGCGTGTCATGCTGCACGTGTTCTATTTATCCCGCTTGGCGGCCGCCCAGACTCTTCGTCTATCTTGTGTTACCCTACGCAGATGGCATGGTCATGCACATCTACCACGCAGGGCTGTATTTTGCCGTAGTGGTAGTAGTGGTCGTAGTGGTAGCGGTAGTAATAGTAGCGGTATTAGTGGCGATAGTGGTAATAGTAGTAGTTTGTAGAATTATGCCCGCCTGCTTACGAGACCACCGTCGACATACAATAAACTCGTCTACTACCTCCGATGACATGCTCGCGAAAACCGAAACTCAAAGAAAGATCTTGGATTTCCTATCAAACCCGCCCCGCCACCCTGCACTTGAAGCGCCTCGTACCCCCCAACATCACCCTCGACCTCCCAGTCTTCCAGTCCTAGTTGCTACAATTCCAACTCGACGCCAAAGATAGAAGCATACCGCCACGGGGCTACCATACGTGCATACCCGGTCCCACAAACGGGCTCGATCTAGTCACTCAAGTGATGTGCCGCCGCACCATCCGCCGGTACGCCTGCTGGCACGACTGGACGGACAATGCCATATCCCCCTGCGAGAAGCACGATACCTGCCGGAAAGTCAAAGACGTTACGCGGTATTCCACCGCCCTGTGCGGCCTCTGCGCGAACAGCTTCGTCATGCCGAACGCGCGCACCCGGCGGAGACGGCTACATCTAGGGGAGGCGACGGACCAAGATACCAACCGGCTCCGCGTGTCACAATAGAGCTACGAGTGTGATCTTTGTTCTCTGCACACGTTTCATTTCTCGAAGCCTTGGGCACTCTGTAGATGGAGATCTTGTATATGTGCCCCGGTTTTATGTTTCATGCCTTTGTCATCGTGCACGCCCGTTGGAGGCACTGTAGGCGGGCCGGGCGGGCGGGCGGGCGGTGGATATTTCGTTTCACCGCAATACAATGGCGAGAAGTTGGGAGAGTCTGAACTTTGAACTTCCAAGTTGACTCTCGGTCTGTGTAGCACTCCCTCTTCCACACATCCCCTACCGCATAGCACTACCGTCTAACCACCATCGCGCCCATCCATCGTCAGTAGCCGTCCACTACCAGTAACTACTATCCGCCACCGAGCAAATCGTCACTACAGGGCCAGACACTAATCTAACACGGTGCCCCCTCGGCGCCACAACACAGCACACCCCCAACCTCCAACACCGCCATCCAACCATGTGCCACGACATCACAGAGACAGAATTCTACTGCGGCCATAAGGTCCGGGACCGTACCACCATCCACTGCGGGCGGAGATATGCCTCAGGCCTCCCCTGCACCGAAGAGCTACCGGAGATCGAGTACCGCAAGAGAACGGATCGGTTATGTCCGGTGTGCACCGTCGCCGGCGGACGCATGCCCTGGCCACCACTGGACAAGTGCCGCATCCTCTGATGCGGGCTGCATGCGCCCATGTGCAGGGCCGCCACAACGTCGGTACATGCTTAAAACATCTGACTGCACGGATACAAGACGGTTGGGGGGAACGATTAGACTATCGGCCGGCTAGTAGGCTTGAATCGGTGCTATAACTCGCTTGCCGGCGTATAGTACATGCATGCGGATGCACGTCGGTGGATAGAAAGGGAATCTTGGGAACAACCGATTGCATTGGCCTTGTCGAGATAACGCTGTGGAACCTGCTTACTCGGTCACTTTCACTCCCCCGAGACTAGTGCTGGCACCGGCTGCGCTGTTTGTACCAGTTGTTCTCATCCGCATCGCATTGCATCGGCCGACCCGATCGTGGTGGATGGAAGGAAGAAGAAAAGAAGGACCCAAGAGAAGCGAAGGAGTTGAATCGTCTAACGTAATTCGCTGATGCAAGCACGCTCGAGCTCTGCGCACTGATATCATCCGCAGCAGCCCGCCAGCCTTTTTCCTGCGAGAAAAGATGGATACTCGCCGCCCTTCAAAGGCGGGTTTGGATAGCACGCCCGTCAACGGGTGTTCAGTTGTTTTTCCGAGAGATAGAGAGATAAAGACCGGTGGTATATATTATATCCAGCGGATGGTTGCAATCCCTACCGGCGTCCCCAGCCAATCTGCCCCAGCTTTTTCCCCTGCCCCGCCTGGCCCACAAAGCCGGCTGGGCTGTGTCACAGACCGTCCCCCAACACATTCTCATTGTACGATTTGGACTGTAATCCAATATCAAGTCGCCCCGTCCAATATAAATCCCGTTGCATCCCAGAAATTGCCATTTTGTCAGCTGCGGGCCGACGAACACAGCCCGCGGCCAACAGGAGCACCCTGCCATTGGGTAAGCCGAAACAGAGCGCGGAGTCGTACAGTGTACATTCGTCCACGCACGTAAGACCTGATCCGCTGTCCCCACTGCGCGAAGGAGGGTGACTTGAACTTACTTTTCATGCAATCTTACCTTTGCTGACCAACCGGCAGGCTCGGATATTTCTATCTGTATACATATATATACTTATATAATAGCCCTTCGCGCTCCCCGCTCGACTTCTTCTCGTCTCCGCGCTTTTAGACTTCGCCAAACTCTCGTAAACCTTAATCCGCCAATCGCTCGCTCCCGGGTCGACTGATGCGCATTTGCAATCGTAGCCCGAAGCATGGTATCCCGCGGTCCCTAGCGCCCCTAATAGATAGACTCAGATACCCCGGATTCTTGCCGCAAGAAGCACAATCAAACCAAACAGCGAGCCCGCCCCCAAGGATACGTTTCGACACCTCGAGCAAACTCCGAAAGCAACCGAAGAACCCCTACCATATTATAAAATGTCGATTCGGTCAACGACGACGGTCGACCTGACCTCCGTCGCCCCCAGCACGCCGCGCCCGTCCTACTCGCCGAGCATGGAGATGGAATACGCTCGCACAAACACCGTTGGCAAAGAATATCCGGAATCAGAACTCCCCGCCGACCCCCACAACCAGGGCGACGAGCCCGCCCCGACAGTTGCCTCCCGGTTCCAGCGCACGATTGCGTCGATTTCGCATTGCGTGCAGTCGACCGGGTGGGCACTGTGCTGTTGCGGCTGTCTGCCGTGTGAATGCCTGTGCTCGGCATGCACAGGACGGCGGCAGTCGTGGAGCTGAGCGCTCACGCTCGTGTCGTTTTCTTCCAATAGACAATTACTGGCAATCTATGTTATGCCGGTGTCTGCATACAGCACTGGCCTTCGTACTAGTTAGGTATGTTGCACAACGGCTTGGTAGCGTGTCTTACCTGCACATTGGCTAACGTGTCTATTAGATACTTGCGAATAATGTAATACCCCTTGCGACTTGGGCGAGCTCGAGATATATGCATAGACTCGGATCATTTACAGTCCCAGACGTCCTCCTGCGCCTGCGCGGTGCGTGCATTCGAATCGGTACCGTCTGGGGCTAAGCTATCGATACAACGAAACAACACGCCGAATCGAGGAAGGATATCAATGTTAATGATAATCCTAAAGCGACGGATACAGATGACGGGGGAGGAGAAGAGACAACGCGCTTGGCTGGTCATGACCGCCAAACTTGAAAGCCATTGCCAGCCGACTGTCCCTACGATCTCAGCGCTGGATTCGAAGCCCCTATGGGCCGAATCACATCACCCTACGAGCATTCGGATTCAACCGCGTAACGTAACCACCAACTTCCGACAGACGGTCTAAAACGAAATCTCGGAATCTCGAAACTACCTCACGAGGTGACCCACCTCGCTAGGCTTTTCCCGATGCGTTTAGCCTCACTCGCCTCGCGACCCCTCTAGACGTAATCGCACTCGTCAGTATGGTCGGTCTTCGAGCTCAAACCCGGCCGACCTGCCTGGAGGCCATCCATAATACAACGGCAGCATATCTTTGAACGACGGTTCAAGCCTACCACCAGTTGTGGGCGTCCGACTTGATCGACCCATGCATTGCATTGACTCCAGTGGAGCATGCTCCGCCTCAATATACCTTGGCACTACCTAAGTATTACCTGATCTACGGCCGTAGCCTCGTGCGGGGCCAGGAGGCTCGTCATATTATCTGGTGCTTGTTTTTACTTGTACATGTTACAAAATTTGGCCTTTGGCAGGGGAAACCGAGGAATTCGAGCGGGGGCATTTGGTCATCTCACTTGTATAGCGGGAGAGTTGATGCTACGGTGCTCTGGCCTGAGCAGACTAGCTTGTTGCCGACTACTCTGAGAGGTGGGAAAGTAGAGGGATCTGTATAATAAAAGACCTATAGTTGGTAGTATATAGATATTCGCTGTGCCCCGTTCGCTCTGAGACTAAGATATTTGGATACCCCCCTAAGGAATCTGAAGTTGTGTGTGTAAATTGAGTATACGTATCCATGGCGCACGTCTAACGTCTATACGTAAAATCAACTAGATGGAACTAGAAATGCAATACAATGTATACCAATACCCTGAGCGTGCAATGACATCCTGAGAACGCGACACCCTATATCAAGCCTTGCCCCGAATATATATATATACAAATTTCCAACGCCCATAAGACTCAAGTTCTTTCCCGTCGCGCTATAGACAGCGCTAATACCAGATAAATATGCCAGGCCGAGCTCCTGTTCCGAGCCTGGACAAAATAGGAGACTGTTCGTAACCGGCCTCTTCATGCAATCTGCGGTGGTTGCGAGGGTTTTGATGCTACCATTTGAAATTCACGTATAGCCGCCATACCTTTGAAAATCTAGAGTTGTGCAACCCAAACGAACTAGTGGTACTGCTAGCAGTACACCACGGGCATATATACGTACCCAACCCAAGCCGGACTAAACCAACCACGACTATTCATCTCGATCTTCCAGAATGACATGCAAATCCCCCGAGCGAGTTCTGTCGCGACTGAAACTATGTCTCTCGAGGACCACCAAGCTCCCCTGCCACCCATCGCGACGCGTCTCTGTTTCCTGCACGCCTCTGCCATCCAGTCGGCCGTCGTAGTGCTCCCGAGTTTCAACTTGCATCTTCTCCTCAAACGACGTCTTCGAGTCCAATTTCCGAATACCCCGCTCCAGGACGTTTATCGCGAATCTCTCCCCATCGATCGTCAACGTTCCATACACCGGTGCCAACTTGATTTTTGACGCGGCGAGGTGATCTGGCAACGGGCTCGCGCCGTCGCTCTCGGTCACGTCGATGAGGTCGTCCAACGCCTCGTTCCGGGAGACACGGATGACAGTCGACAGGTTGTTCGAGAAGGCGCGGCCCGCGCGCAGCATCGCTAGGAGGCCGGCGATGCAGCCAGCGGATGTAAGACTTCCACCGATGATGTAGGCGATGAAGAGGTTGCGTGCGTTGTAGTGGTATACCATCATCGATGGGTTGGCGCTGGAGCTCATGGAGGTTTCGGCATCGAGAAGGTTGACGGTGAGTGACGCAGGCGGGATTATCATTGCCAGCGGGAGGAGCCTGTAGACCAATTAATTTGAACCCCCGCCATCAGCTCATGTGGTTGTGCGAAGCTCAAGCCGGGAGGATACACGGCTATCGACAGGTCCTGTTGGGATACAGCACTGCTTTATCTTCCCAGAGCACCCATGCATCTAGACCATGCACGGGCGTGGATGTATATAAGAGCAAGTACCACTCACCAGTACACCACCCCAACGATCCCGATAACAGGACTGAACCCCCAAACACCGATATCGACAACCCCGACGGGGCTCCCACCGATCTCAAAAGCCCGATCAGCAGTCCGCATCTTGACAGCGTAAAAGTTACTCTCCAACCGGTCCCAGAAGCACTGCACCAGCGCCGTCCCCAGCGAGAGAGAGAAACACGCGCGCACCAGAAACGCCAGGCCAGTGCCTATCCGCAGCGTCCACTCCTGGCCTGTCGCGTCGGTGGGGTCGATGAGCCTGCCATCGCGGTGTAGATAGAAGAAATGATGACCGACCGCAGCAGCAAGCCCGGCGATAAGGCTACCGACCATTAGCGTCGGCTGGTACCAATGGATGCGGTGGATGGAGAATGGCGTAGACATCCTGATGCAACTGCTAAAAGTATAGCGCTGTCGCTGGAGTCACCTGGGGGGAACGTCTCGACTCGCGTGGTAACGTTTACGAGGTGTTACGGTTGTGGGACCAAGCTGTGAGAGTAACGTCCAGTGCCCCGTTGAAAGAGCAGGATCGAGGCCGGGCGTCGTGTTTACAATCGCCTGGCCCCCCATCCAGCTCAAGTGCCAAATGACAGTTTTGCGGTTCTGGCACCCAGGCTTGGCAATGTATACCCGGGTAACGCCTGGAGATGCTAACTTGTACGTCCACGACATCTACCGCGCTGCATTCGTCCCGATAGCCCAATCGATACCCGGTGGAATTCCGTCACGGCATGGCGGTATTTCGGCACCAAGCGGAATTCCGGGTGTTCTGACTGAAGCTGTCCCTCGCGTGGAATTCGCCTGCGCAAGCTCTACAATTTTGATAAGTATACCGTTAGTGGCAGTTTTAGCCATCCACCAAACCCGGCCAGCGCCAAGACAGACCCACCCAACGTCTGTGTAACGCATGCATCCAAATCCGTCCAACACGCAACAGCCCTACAGACACATCTCCTCTCAGCCCTGCCATCTCCGCCAACCATCTGCCAAAGAACGCTCTCCACCAAGATGGAATCTACTCCCGAATCGTCGACAGAAAGTTCACACAGGTGAGGCTGAACGCCGCCCGGGACCAGCTGGAGCCGATCTCTCGATCCATAAAACCTCAAGCTAGCTCGATCGAGCCCTGGAGGTGGATCGATGTGCAGCGCGAGCTGAAGCATGAGCGACACCTGCATCAAGCGGGGTAGTGCTACGTGTGTCGGCCCTGAATCGAACAGGAAGGGCTCGAAGCGAGAGAGACGGTTTGCTTTTGGACTGTTTCCACTAGATGGGTCGCTTCGAAGTATATATGGATAAGGCTGGTCGCACAAATCCCAGGGTGCTTCTGTTGCCAAAATCGAACGTCCCAGTTTCCAGCCAAGCCCAAGAGCGCACTGGCTATTCATAGTGCATCCTTGCTTGCAAATCTCGAACCCAATCGCAATGGCAGACTTTAGTACTTTTTCGAGCGGCCTTAAACCGCGCCTCTCGGCTGAGGCGAGAATCGTAGGCAGCGAGGGAACGGTCACCCGGTGGGATGAGTCCAGCACTCCAGTGCCACATGCGACTGTGTTCCCCACCACTGAAGAGGATGTGGCAGAGACAGTACGTACGATCGAGTATCCTGGCGTCCTTCAGAGTGAGCTCAAGAGAGCTGAGAAGATCGGGTGTAGGTCAAATACTGTCGCGAGAAAGGTTTGAAATGTTTCGCTCAGAGTGGCGGACACGGTTGGAGAGTCCGAAACAGCAGGGACATCAACGTCATCATCTCCCTCGGACAGCTTAACACCATCACAATCGCAGAGGATCAAAAGAGCGTAACACTAGGGGGCGGAACCATCATCAAACAACTCATCGAGAGCGTCGCGGCCGAGAAGCTCGAAGTCGGTAAGGCCCAATTCGCACCACGACCTACTCGAATAAACGCTAACGGAGACATGCGGGTTATAGTAACCGGGATCTGCAACACCGTTGGGGTTCTTGGGTCTCTCCTGCAAGGTGGCATTGGTCGATACATGGGTAAATACGGCCTCGGAATCGATAACCTCCTCTCCGTCAACCTTGTCGATGCGACCGGAACCCTCCACCGCAACGTCAACGAGAGCACAGATGCTGACCTCTGGTGGAGCATTCGCGGTGCGGGTACCTCATTCGGTATCGTCACCGAGGCTACCATCAAGGCATACCCGCAGGCAAGCGAGCTCTCGTGGATCGGCAGCGTTGCCTTTACCAACAATCCTGGCTCCAAGATTGAAAAGATCGTAAAGGCCATCCAGGAGCTAGAAGTAACCGACAAGATGTGCCTGCACCTCCTGTTCGCTTGCGCCCCGCCGGCATTCACCCCCGCCGTCTTGATCATGCCTTGGTACTACGGCTCCGAAGAGGAAGGCCGGAAAGCATGGAAGGGTATCCTCGACCTCGAGCCAGATATCGTAGATATGACGATGGCTCCTGCCGAGAGATTGAACGACGGAAACGACCCCTTCGGCGAAGTGGGCGGCAGGAAGCCCGGCGTCGGTATGGGTCTGGAGAAGATCGACCCGGATGCATACTGCGAGATCTGGAGGCTCTTTGAGGACTTTGTGACGGAGAACCCGCAGGCTGCGAGATCGATCGTGCTGTTGGAGTGCTACTCGAAAGCCAAGTCGCTTTCTGTCCCCCGTGAGACCACGGCGTTCGCGAACCGGGATATCAAATACGAGACGTCAGTTGCTCATGCCCCTTTGTTGTGATGCGTCCGTCTCAGTTACTAACGTTGTGTCTTGCGCAGGATTGTTTGTCCGTGGTACGAAGACCCAACTTTCGACATCAAGGCAAATGCGTTTTCGAGCAGCATTCGCGAAATATGGAGCCAGAAGTGTAGTCATCCGGATGGTCGGAAGAGGGTTTACACGGCATTCTCAGGTAACAATGAGCCCACCGAAAGCCTGTTTGGGGAGCGGGAGAGGGTGGACAAGCTGAAGGCTGTGAAGGCAAAGTGGGATCCTGAGAATTATTGGGGCGCTCTTTTCGATATATAGGCTAGGTCTCGTAAGCTGTCTGTCAATATATGTATCTATCGAGGTTGTAACCCCTTGGGCCTCCAACGGTAGCACTTTTATATTGCACAAATGTATCTATCTCGTTGAATATGATAATAATATATATTGTAACTTGTGGTATCAGGGATCGTAAAGGTTACGACAGTGTGCTCGCGATTTGGGGACAAATTGTCCATTCTAACGAACGCTTGCGATCTACTGCGTGGTATTTGCAACTCATGCAGCCATCTATGGTGACTAAATCACCAGATATCAGGCTTGCCTGGTTGCCCGATGACCCGATTACTAGTCCACTTCGATAAGTCGATAACCCCTCGACCCGATGCCACGAGTTGCTAGTGCATGTGCACAGCTAGCGCTAACTGCAGCAACTGGAACCCGAATACTCATATGACCATGAGACCAACAAAGTCTGGAAGTCCGAAAGTCCTGAGACACACCACCGCGATCAGCAAAGAAAACTCGATGTTGCGCACGGTCAGATTTGGACACGTGGCTCACTCGCAGAGAACATTGTCATTATCAATGGTTACAAGTGCCGACGTGCTGTGGCAGAGGTGATATCGGCTGGTTTGATAATTGTTCAAAGCATTCTCTGGTTTTTAGTTTGTGCTGAATCGCGCCATAGTGTGATATCGCCAAAGTTGGGACATCGATATAGCATTTATCGGGTGCACGGTGAGGCTGCAACGTATCGGAATCCGAGACGCTAGGTGTTCTTAGAACAATGAAGCGAAAGAGCAGGAAGTATGCACACACATACTCTCAGATCAGTGACTTCCTACTACGCACGGCCTCAACGTTGTCGTGGCCGTGGCAAAGTTGAGACGTAATGCATTATACACCGCACCAACTCTCTGGATCAATTAATTGTCAGGGGCGGTCTCAGACGAACTCTACAGACAATCAGCACATCCAGGGGTTAGAAACAGGTGCGGTTGTCTCCATCGTCTTCTTTACCCTTCGAACCCGATGGAGTCCGATCTAAATCTAGTGTGCAGTCAAAGGTGTTGGTTGTTGTATTCTATGGATCCTGAGCTGAGCCACCAGCTGACTTGCGCGGCATCATTCGACTTCTGATACCGCAAACAATGAAAACAACCTCGCCTGTCGGACGTGTGAAAGCCAACTTTGACCGACTTGCGGACATACTTTGACTCGGAAACCCAGAAACCTGATATCATGCAGGTCACGGTGGTCATCACCTCGTCGGGTGCGCACTACGGCCCCCTGAGCCCCCCCGCGGCACTGCGATACGACCTTCGCAACATCACCAACCCTCCAAGACAGCTCAGAGGCAACCTAGACGGAAGGTCAAAGAAGTTGCGGGACCATTTGACAAGCGATGCCGACTTTCTGCAGCTGTTGGAAACAATCCACAGGGATATCTTGCGCCATGTTGAAAGACTGCAGGCGCCTCTGCAAGACGACGACAAAGGAACTTCACCTGCAACGCAACAACTCCAACAAAACTCACTACAAGAACCAGAACCCGACGCGCTAGATAACCAAGGTCCTTCGGAACCGTCCGTAGACAAAGAACCTGAGAACGGCCGGACGTTGACCGTCAACTGCCTCTGTGAGCTCGGCCGCCATCGGAGCGCTAGTATGGCGGAAGAGCTGGCACGGTTGCGGTGGCCGCCCGATATCGATGTCCAAGTCTTTCATCGGGACATCGACAAAGACCGGAGGAAACCGAAGGCACCTCGTTCGAGACAGCAAAGGGCTGGTAAAGCTTTCACAGAGCTCCAAGACTGAGCGTATGCTTGTTCCAGAGTTCCCGAAGTTCATGCTTTCTTATCTTGCTGCCGCGGGTAGTCAGGCAAGGCACGTACAGCGTCCGACTTCGAACTCGGCGGACCAGATCGTTCTGGATAGCTTGCTCGGAAACCCAGAGTAGGGCCACGAGCCTGGTCGACCGTGTATAAAAGGCCAGCTGTTTCCCCTCGGACTTATCTTTCTCCCACAACCAAGCACCACTCTCCAGCATCATCCAGCTTCCCTGTTGAGATCTCTCTCGTATTCTCCATTCTATAAACTCCTACTATAAGTAGCCCAAGAAATCAGCCACCTTCATCTTAGATGCAACATACCTACTTCCAAGTCCAAGCCTGGCGGCACACTTTGCCGACCAGAGGCAACCCACCTATGCCCATAAAACTCCTATACTGCCCATACTCAACCCCTAATCATCTTTACGTCTGGCATCGAGCCGACGCTCCTCTGTTTTCGCCAACCGAGATAATCTTCAACGGACGCTATCAAATACCGCCAGAAGCCGACGGGCCCTTGAACTAGGGCGACAGAAGGTGACGATTCATACATTGTAAGTATAGCTTTTGCCTGTTGAGTAGTTTTCCAAGATATATATGTGAGCAAAAGAGTATGTGCTAAATGATATCCCCGACTTAGTACAAAAGAATATCTATGACGTGGCTACGCGAGCACGCGGATACAGAACGCATTCAGGAACTCCAAACCATATGAAGGATACGTACCGTCAGGCGAGAAAGTGGCAGGCGCGGCGAAATTGTCTGGTGGCCGTATCCCAGACTATCTGAACATTGGTAAAGGCAAAGACAAGTTCCAGAAATATCATCGTCATCCTATCCTTCGAATTCTATACATATCCGATATATCAAAGGCAGCCCCGAAAGTATGTGAGGGAGAACCCGACATTTATCAGCACCACGGACCGCAATACGCGCTACTTCTGTTCTCACTGTCTTCGGCGCTTCGGAGAGGCTAAAGAGAGGGACCTGGCCACAGAACACAATATGGATACATCCTTCCTCCTGCCCACGATCCCACACTCAAGCATATCAAGCACCTATATGGACAGATCCCCCGGTTGCCTAAACCACAGCAAAGAATTTACACCAAAATGTTAGTAGCCGGCGGCCTACTCGACAAGCAAGAGGCTCGCCCACAGTGAGATCGGAGCAAGCAAGCGTCTGGCCCCAAGACTATGTGGTCAGAAGCTACTCCCCGATTTGCTACAGAACCGGAAAGGAGAGCGTATTGATCTTTCTCTCGCCTCGCAACAATCCAGTCATTTAGCAGAAAGCCCATGAACAACCACGATTGACACCAAGATGGAGATTGAGTCCGGCGGGCCGCCCAAACATTACTGCCCAAAACAATCCCTGGTGCACCACAAAACACGATATCGATATCGATACCGCATGATTCCGGCCTGAGCCCCAAACCTGACAATAAAACTTATCTACCTCCATAACTTATACCGCAGCCACGGAATGGCTTACATCCCTATCACCCAAGTCTCAGAAGCTTGACTCTCTTATACCAACGCCGGGAAGTGTGGAAACCAGGTTGGGTGCCGTCAGTCAAAGAAACCCCCGCTGTGGGTCTACACAATGGCCCTATTTCACCATATCTCGATTTTCGGCTTCGCCTAGACCAATACGTAAACGAGTAGCTCCAATGAACAAAGACAACTTATTGGTTGGTTGCAAGCCGTCAGTGAAGCGCGTATCGGCTTACGCAGCGGGATTGTCGCAATCAGGAGGCTTCTCGTCAGCACAGGATCCCCACAAAGATCACACCCACTATACATTATCAATAGTCTATCCCCCCAATATTCACCCCACCTGGGCTTCACGAGGTCCACCACCATTCAGAAACCTTCATAGTTGCTCGCACGCACCTCGACCAGAGGCAATTGCGACTGTTCCTGAGTGATGGTGGACCTCGTCAAGGATGTCGAGATGCCCTCAGAGGCAAACCATGGCCTCTTCCCCGTCTTGGAAATCTACACCCTGGAAATCAGCCAAGCGGGGATGTTCTCGGGACCCAGTACTTACTTGCACACTCGATATGCCCTCGGGATCCAATCAATTAGCAATGCTACATTGTCCGGGTCTGGTAACACACCATCGAGATATTGTCCGGGTCTGGTAACACATCAACGAGATATTGTCCGGGCCTGGCAGCTCATTCAAAAGATACCTGCTGGGCCTGGCAAAACTACTACTATAGAAGAGCAACACTACTTTTACAGATGATTCTCTGGGTCAACAGGACGACAAGATGATGTTATCTGGGTCAACAGGACCACAAGACGATTTTATCTGGGTCAACAAGACGACAAGATGGTATTATCTGGGTCCTACAGAACTGTACTGTCGTATTCTCTGGGCCCAACAAATATCAAGGTGTACGGAAGTCCATGTAACCGATTGATTCTGTCGGTCCAATATCCCAACGCCCGTCGTCCGCTCCCGGGCACATTCCTAACATACTCTCTGGCTCGAAACTGGCAAGACGTCTTAACGTTCTACACTGTCGGTCAACTATATCAACTGAATATCCCCTCCCAATCCATCTGATCAATACACTGCCCGGCAGGAAATCAGGATATTCTCTCGATAAGATACTCAGTTACGGAAAGCAGGCCAGTTCCACCATTGCCAACTCAAGCAGCGGCGATGATATTGTCTAGCTTGCCAAAAACAAGATATTCTGTCGGTGTGATACACAACGTAAACGAAAGCGATTAGTTTGGGTTAGCTATCGACAAGATCCTTATGTCGTCTGGCACTACAGGAGCAGATCGCCCCGCCTGTCAGTTATCCAGCAGCCAGGCATGTTCTACCAATCACGATTCTTACGTATTGTTTGGTCACACGAGGCCGAATAGGATTACTCTCCTGGTTGGATATCCCACAAACTGCCAGACAGACGAGGGCGGTCGATTCCAACTGGAACAAGCTGCCTCTTTTGACATTATATTTGATCTACAGGAGCGAAGGCTCGCAGATGCACAGAGCCCAAACGATTTGCCTGCAGCAAATGAATTTATTGTGCCTGCGCGCTACAAATACGCAATATCTTGCCTGCCCACAGCAAACACGAATTATCTTGCCTGCCCGTAGCAAGTACGAATGATCTTGTCTGCCCACAAACACGAATTATCTTGCCTGCCTGCCCACAAACACTAAATATCTTGTCTGCCCACAAACACCAAATATCTTGTCTGCCTGCAGCAAACAAACATATTTTTCCCTGCCCGCCACAAACTCGAATTATCTTGTTTGCCCGCAACAAGCAATACTCATTGTACTTGCCCCAGTTCAAAAAGGATCTATCTCGCCAGCCTCACTCAAGAACGACTTATTTTCCTGTCCGCACATCAAACAGATTCTATCTCGCCGGCCCAGCACATGAATAACTCATTCTCCCTGCCTGGCATTATTCGAAACTTATTCTACCTGCCCGCTACGTCAACAACTTTCTTGCGTCCGGAATTATATTGAAGGAATGCAGGCTCGCGAGGCAATCCCTACCCGAACAGATATGCTATAGTCTGGTTTACGAGACATTTTGCGCACGGTATCGACATGGTGGATTTACGCCGAAAACTTATTGCTGTGGCCCACTTTGAGAGTTATTGTAGGGACCACTCCGGAAACACATCTTTGCGGACCCTTCTTATAACCGGTTTGCTGTAGTCCACATACTCACCTTACGGCCGTGACCGATTTACATAACTTATTGCTGTGGTCCACTTGTATACCTTATTTGCTGTGGTCTACACTTATATCCTGTTACAGTGACCGAACCCTCTGTTCTATCACCACTTTTAGTATAAAACATCACACTCATGTAGACGGAGATACTCACGAACTCTGAGTTGCGGGAAAGTTGTTAGCACCCTCCTGCACGGAAGGGGAAAAGGTGAAAGAAGTATCTGTGGGTGGGTGGGACAAGGACAAAAAGTTACTGTCGGGGAATGGCTTCTCGAGTTTACAACATTCACCATAAAATTAATCCGCAATAATAAAAATACAATGTGTAAAAGCCTCCGTAAACCAAACGCTCAAGTGAAGCATGCAGCTTCCGCCTCCCAAACGCCTTGTACACTTTCCAGCGATCGCTAGTAGATATTAGATACCAGCCCTGCCAGTACACCTCCACAGGACCAGACCAGCAGGTATAAATTCCACTCCAGCTTGCCACGGCGTCGCCTATCAAAAATAAAACCATCACCACGATACCAAACGGAATCCTATCACCATCAAGGCTACGTCACCGTCAACCCCAGCAGATAATCCGCAAGCTCCCCAGTCTTCATACAATGCGCATGCGCATGCACCCCAAGCCCATCATTATCCACCGCATCCACCCGAGCCCCTTCCTCCACTAGCAACCTCACGGAATCGAAATCCCTCGAATGGTCCAAATACCGCTCCATATCTAACGCCGCCTTGCGCGTCGCCAACAGCAGCGGCGTCCACCCCTTCCCCGCCCTCTCCTCGACGTTCGCACCGTTTCTCACCAGCACCTCAATCGTGTCCGGATCACCCGCGTACGCCGTCGCAAAGTGCAAGGGAGTCCAGTCCGCCGCTGCAGGCCCCCCAACGGAGGTGATTGATGTGCGCGAGAGGCTGCGCGCCAGGTCGCCGAGCTTGCTGCTGCTGAGCTTGCTGCTGCGCCGCCTCTCGCCGTTGGCTTGCGTGTACCCAAACACGCCGGTGGACTTTGCGTCAACATCCGCTTTTCGGTCCAGCAGCAGCGTGACAATACAGGGGATGCCGAGCAGCGCGAAAAAGTGGATTGCAGCGAACCCGTGGCCTGTGGACGATAGACTGGTGAGACCTTCGTGGATGTTGCGCTCGAGGCTGCGCCATGCGGCATCGTTGATATACCGGCTGACGATTTTGTTGAGGCCATGTTCTGCGAAACCACGGTAGTATGCGAGCGCGGTGCGAACCGCCTTGTCTTTCCACCCGAGAATCTGGTACTGGCCGACTAGCCGGAAGGCCTCTATGAACTCTTTGAGGACTGGGGAGGAAGAGCTGTGGCCTTCTAGCTGCTTGTTAGCTAATGTGACCGGGGGCTCGCTGTGCTGGTTCCAGGAGGGGAGCTCGACGGCATCCACGCGTGGCGGTATATAGGAGTCGCTGTACACGCGCTGCGGGGGCTGGACAGGGTCGAAGGAGGGTTCGGAGGAATGGGTCAGAGGGATGCCATTGAGCTGGTTAGAAGCTGTAGTCCCAGTCCCCATGGAAAACGAGCGGGGGATTTGTGCCGCTGGTGGCGGGCCGGATGAAGCGGCGGGGTGGTAGTCCACGGAAGGGTTTGGTTTCGTTTCGACATGTTCGTCGAGGATAACAGCCTCCTTCTCGTCAATGGCATCACCAACTGGGCGCTGGTGGATGCGGGTATATAGATATGATTGGTCCGGTGGGATGAACCTGCGGTATCCTTCTGCCTCCACTGGTTCGCCTTGGCTATCGCAAATGTCCGCCAGCAGCCCGATGGATGAGTAGAACCGCGGGTCCGTCTGGCCAAACGTCTTCTTGCGACTTCGCGAGGCAGATTCGGCGTACATCCTAGCTTTCGCGGGGCAGCCTCTCCCCAGATTCACGATGGCGAGCTCATGGAGGATGCTGGCCTCCATCCACTTGAGCGATGGGACTTTCGTTGGAACGAGCACATGCAAGGCCAGCAGCAAAGCTCGAGAATCTTCCCACCGCCGCTGCCTGGACAGCGTCAGCGCAAGATGGAACTTGATATCTAGCATTCTCCTGTCACCGGGTGCGGTATCCGTGGAGCTGGCTTGCATAGCCTTCGTGAGGAACCTCTCGGCTTCAGAGTATTCGTGCTGGTCGAAGAACTGGACGCCAGCTTCGTACAAGTTGGCCTTGAACCCGCTATCGATATCCGAGGACTCGGATAAGGCGTCTTCAACCTCCTCAGCAGGGACCGGAAGCATCATCATGCCCATCGATGATATTGGGAGCTGGTCCTGCATCGGCGACGTGGCATGAGTACTCGGGATGCTGCTAGCACCCACGAAGGAGCTCGAAGTAGGCGTCATGTTCGACGACGAGCTTTCGCTGACGATATCCGTTATGGGCCAATCAATCCACTCCTGCACGCGCTGGCGCTGCGTGGGGGTAAAGATATCAGAGGGGGCGCCCACGGATTCATGTACGGAGCGCACCGACTGCTTGTCGGCGAGAGTGGAAGCATCGGATATCAGCTTCCCAGCAGCGTCAATGCAATTAGTCAGCTCATCGACGACAGTTCTCGATGACGAGAGGATGCCGAAGGTAACGGCGTCGCCGCTGGGCGGCTCCGGCAGGTCGCTCTTGGTCCGCTTGAGCAGCTGGGCGATATTACGAACGTCATCGCTAAGCTCGTCGAGCCGAACCGCCGTGTCGGCATTCACATCGTCCGCCGTGAGCGACATGCAGCTGTTACAACCCTACATCAGCTGGAGCCACAAAAACCATATGCACAAGCACCGCATCTACCACGTAGATTCGGAGACTCGGGAAAGTGCAAAACTCACATACTGATCATTTGCAGAGATATTTGCAAATTGGCGGTATGCGTCTGCACCTCGTGACGATACAGCGTCAAGACGCCAGCCACAGACGTCAATTTGAGATGCTTCCCGAACGTCTTGAACAGCTTTGTCCGCCGGCTAGTCTCCACGCCGTTGAGCACACCGCACATCTTGCGCAGCGTGGCATCGCAGTGACTGAGCGATGCCACCACGCCTTTCCAATACTGTCCGACATGGCCGGTACCGTGCTCCGCCGCCTCGAGCACTCGGGACCGCGCCGGGTCGCTGAAGGCCACATTAATCGACGCCAGCACGCTGTGCAGCGCTGCGATCTCGCCGCGGAAGACTTGTAGGTTATCGTCGGCGTTTGCAGCGCCATCGGCGAGTGTGGACACCGTCTGCCCGACTTGGATGCAGAGGGAGACGAGCCCGGCTACGGAGGCGATGATCGACAACGGGTCCATTGTCGCATTTTCCGGGCACGATACTGTCCCGGCTGCTCCTTCCAGTGGCGGACTCTGTGGGGGGGGATGCTGTGCGTTATCGATATCGCGGGCCGCTGACTGCGCTTTGGTACGAGGACAAGCCCGCTACAGGTTGGCCTGAGGGCATGGCATCGTCAGGCGGGACTGGTTCGAATAGCGAGAGGAGGGATGAAACAGAAACAGCCTCGAGTGGACTACAGGATCTAGCCATCCTTTTAAAAGGAGCGAGACGGATGTCGCGGGGTGCTCGGGCTCAGCTCAGCCCCGTCTGCGTACCGGTGGAAAGTTGACAGTGGAGTTGGGTCTGACCGAACTGCAAGTCTGCCGGCTGGGCAGCCTTGCTTCCTGCGCTGACTAAACCGGGTTAACGTATAAGACCATCAATGCTGCTGAGGAACTTACTACACCATGGTCCCATTGCTAATGAAACATAGACGTCGTGCAACGATGGCGCCAGCTGCCTTGCCTGGCCAGCGATGAGCGATGAGCTTCCGTGTAACCAGTACCACGAATCAGACGAATTCGGCAGACCAAGCCTGACATGGGAAAACAAACCCATGCAGGGTAGATACTTAAGTAAGTACTTGTATATATGTATAGTGAAGGATAGCATAAACATGGCAGACCACAAGATTGATAAAAGACAGCGAAAACACCAACGTAGACACCATGGCGGACAAAAACGGGTAGATGTATGCATAGTATGTACGTGGGAGAGCAGAAAGCCAATCTCCTCAAGCCGAGTAAAATAACGACAATGACAAACCAGAATTCCGAACAAATACACAGACAAGATGAGAGTTAGATAATAAATAATAACAGCGCTGTATAGGCTGGCTGGCTGGCTGGCTGGCTTGCTGTCAGGTGGAAAACAGCACAAAGTGTATCGGTATATGGCCACGGTACGCCCGTCAAAATCAATTGGCAAATTTCCTCTCCCCATCATACACCGTCATCGCATCGAGCGGTTTGGGCCAAACTCATGTCCCGTCGTCAATCACAAACTCGTCCTCTTCGTCTCCCCGGCTACCCGTCGACTCACGTCCTCCGCCGCCGCTGCCTAGGTACCGGCTATACTCCGCAATAGCCGATGACCTTAATTGTCAGAACGGCCAGCCACTGTCACTACCACCTTTGTCGTCCATCCCGCGCGCCCCAAACCCAACATACATCATCCCGCTGCGGTCGTACCCGCCGCCCAGCCCGTTCGGCCCGTCAAAGTACGCGGGGATATCAAGCAGGCTGTTCCCGTACCGCCGGTTCTCGTCCTCGTCAATGGCGACCTTGCGCACCAGATCCTTAATAAAGTCTCCGCCATCCGTGATGAGCTCGTCAAAGCCGCCCAGCTCGGAGCCAGTATACGTGCTGCCGAGGCCGAGGCCGCGACGCGCACGCAGCCCGTTGAGATTCAGCGCGGCGTAGTTGGAAACCAGGCTGCGCAAGCCTTCCTCTTTGACCTCGCGCGAGCGTGTGTCCTGCTTGGGCTCGTAGGTGTTGTTGTACGTGTACCGGATCAGCTCGACAATATCTCCCCTGCGCGAGGGGATGAGCTCAAAGCTCTCCTTGAGCTGGTTGCTCAGATCGCTCAGCGCCAGATGCTTGAGGTACTGGATGTTGTACTTCTCCGCGAGCACGTACAGGCCCGCAAGCGTGATAAAGACGTTGGTGAAGTCGTGAGTTGTCATGTCACCGCTGCCGCCAAAGCCGGCGAACCCGCGGCTGGCCTTCTTCTTCGTGGACGGTGCCGGGGCGCCCGCGGGCTTCTTACGGTAGGATTCCGTATCTGAGAGGTCGCCGCTGATGCCTCCGACGAGGCCTGCGAGGCCCTTGCCCACGTTGCTTGGGTGGAGCTCGCGCGGGCGCGGCACGGGGTACTCGCCCGTGTAGAGGTACTCGGAGAAACAGGCGAAGCAGTCCTCCTCGACGTCTGCTAGCTCCATCTCGTTGACGGTGGACTCGCGCATGTGTCCGTCCAAAACCCGCTTGAGCACATCAGAGTGCGCCGCGAGCAGGCATTTGTGGATCCCGAACCGCGTGCGCGACGGGCCGATGAGAAAGTTGAACACATCCGAGTTGAGGATCCTATCCGTGGTTTGCTCGCGTCAGCCATGCCCATCGATTGAAAACAGGGGAGAAAACAAAACTAAAAAGAAAAAAAAACTAAAAACTTACGAGGCATATGAGGGCATGCGGGAGCGGTATGCCTGGAGCGACATCGTGTTCGCCAGCTCCACGACCCCCGCGTAGCACTATACAGACAGCGAAAGCACTCGGGCCCGCGATGCTGGACGCCCGGCAGCTGGCGGTCCTCCAATGGCGATGCTGGCGACAAAGACCCCTAACCGACCCGGCCGTCACGCTGTGCCGTCACGCGAACGAAGAGCAGGGAAACAACCGCGAGCACAAAGAAGACAAACGAGACCAGGAAGCGACAGAAGCGGAAGCCGTGCTGGTAGTGGTGGTGGTGCTGTTGCTGTACCACCGGCGATGTCGAACGGCGTGCTTGGAACTCGAACAGAGGCAGAAGGAAGGGAGTGTCGTGCTCAATCGAGCTAGCGGAGGCCAGGAGAAAGAAGGAGCCCGAGCGAACAACAACAGCAGCCAAACTGGGCTTCGGGCTGCCGCTGTCGCTCTCGTTGGACCAACCTCCTCCTTTCTCGCCGGCCAATCGCAGCGCTGGCTGCCGACGGCCGGGTGGATACAATTACGGAAGTCTCGAAGAGAAGAACATGGCATGAGGAATCTGATCGCGCTGTGCTCTGCAGATGGCCTCTGCGATCGCGTCTATTCATTGGCCTCCAGCTGCGCCCCTCGCTCCACGACCACGGCGCCGTCCAATCACCCACCATCTACTCCTTGCTGGTCCAGCCTCGCCCATTATCGCTTATGGTAAGAACAGTGCTGCGCTTCGTACAGGATCAGGGAGAAGGGAAAACTGCTACGGGCCTGTCACTTGGTCGGACGGGAAGGATAAAATACGCCTGCCACAAGGATTCCACTGAGGAGGACAGATATATAAAAAAAATGAAGCCAAAGAGAGAGAGAGAACGCGATAGCATGCACATCTCTGCAAAAAAAAAAAAAAAACATGGCGAAGAGAAAACAAACCCCGTTACACGAGTTCGAAGTAAATAGAAGGCTCGCGCCTGGCGTATACACTCGGCCGTCTGTAAATGCATCCCTCGCGCGGCGTATAGTCATAGTCTGGCATGCCCTCGTAAACACCACCGCAACCTATTACATGAATATGGAAGAGAATGGAATAAGATATCAAACATCAGGCGAAAGCCACCGCCGTCAAAAAAAATAAAATAAAACAAAAAATATTCCAAAAGATATCGTGCGCGTGCAACCAGAACAAAAACAATCAGAGCAACTGGAAACTGATAACCTCACAGAATGCTTCGAGAAATAAATATGGCAAAGCCCCTCCAACGCCCAGATAGAACATAAGTGAGAAAACGGAAAGAAAATGATAGATTGTATGTACACGGGCGCCTCGAGCCGCCGCGTAGATCGATGTTGGTCAGTTGGATAGATGATTGCGGATCATTATATCAAGATTAGGGGTTCGTCGCTGCGGCCCCGAGTCCTGACCCGTCCGAGTCAGATTAAAAAAAAAACAGGCTAGGTATAAAAAAAAAGTTCGTCAAGAAGGTAGGGCGTTGAGGTGTCGTGTACGTGATATCTCGCTCGCTCGCTCGCTCATGGCTGAGACGTCAAATTCGAGGGGTCGCATCATACCAGATAAGATCGGGCTGGAGGAGCTCCTCCCCGGACAGTGCAAGAAGCCAGCAGAGCTTCCCTGCTGTGCCTACTGGTGATTGTACCAGTTCCCGACCATATGCGCGTTAAACGACTGCGCGTCGTTATTAAGCTGCGCGAACATCCCCCCTCCATTGGCCGGGTTCCCGACCGTTCCCGTAGTATGCGGGTTGTATGGAGTATACCACCCTTGAGCTTCCAACCCGTATGCCCCATTCGTCCCGCCGTTCGCCTGTCCGCCAGCGGTTTGGCTGTGGTGCTGATGTTGCTGCTGCTGTTGCTGTTGCTGTTGTGCCGCATGCTGGTTATGATCGACCTCCATCAGACCAAAGTCGATCGGTCCCGTCCTCGTCGGGCTGTTAATCAGCGCCGGGAGGCCTGCCGCGGAGGAGCCCAGCGTTGCGTACACCTCGGCGAATATGTTTTCCCTCAGCTCCGAAACGATACTATCCCGCAGCGCGTTGGTCCACTGCGACCGAGTGTTCGGTTCGTTCAGGTCCAACGAGTCGAGCAGCGCGGGATGCATCAACCCAACAAATTCGCCGCTCGGGGTCATCGTCGGCGAGAATGGAGCAAAGGGCGGCGTCGTCGGCTGGTTGTTGCTGCCACCGGGACTGTTGGGCGTACCTGAGAACGCAAAATTGGGCGATCCACCGGAAGGCTGCGTGGCATTCGGCATGTTGGGAGAGCCACCGGTCTTAAAGGCGGAGTTGAGGACGGACTGCTGCTGCTGCTTGACCTTATCCCGCGAGGGAGGCCGGTCCTTCGAGACCTTGACCGGCCCGCTCGAGGAATCCGAGCCTTTCTTCTGGGCGCTGGGCGAGGATTTCGCATCTTTGAGGGGTGCAGGCGGCGGGTTCGCGGTGTCCTGGTAGTGCCATTCGTGAAGCTTGGTCTTGATTTTGGTAAAGTAGTCCTTGCTGTTTGATGACTCGAGGAAGGTCTTGTGCTCGAATGAGACGGCGATGATCTCCAGATTATCGGCGTTGAAGCCCTCGTAGCGGTGGGCGGCCTCTCGTCTACGGCATGGTTAGCAGGTGAGCGAATTTCAATATGGGCGGCGCAGCACCAACAGTTGCCAGACGCCAAATATAAGGGGGGGTCCACATACAGGAACTCTTGCGCCAGCTTCTGCAGCTCGACGGTGATGTCGCCTTTGGGGTACGGCCGCTCCTGTTGTTTCGAGTATCTCGAGTACCGCCGCTGCTGCATCCCGGCGTGGGCTCCCGCCGACCCTGTCGAACTCTGGCTGCCGGCCCGCATCAAACCCGAGTATGTCGCCATGTCGATGATGTTGTAGGCGAAAAGAAACGAAACGAGGCTAAGGAGGAAGAGAAAGGAAAGAGCGAGAGTGGGAGAGGAGAGGGGAGCTGGAAGAGGCTGAAGAGATCCCGTCTATCCTTCCTTCCTTCGTGCTTGATATCTATACAAGTGCACAACAAACAGTTGTCGCGGGTCTTTCCTGGGTCGGGAAAGAGAAGGCCGAGTCGGGAGAGAGGATGGTCGAGAGAGAGGAGAGAACGGGCAGGAGAAGGACGAGGCGGTAGGTTGGCAATATATGACCCCGACCTGTGGCTATGCAGCAGCTAGCGAAGACCCGATGGGACGCTGTTAGAATGAGGCAACTGTCTGACGACGATGGCGATGACGTGCGGCGACCGAGAAGAGGTCGGATGAAGGAGAGCAGGACGATGGGGCACGGTTGGACAGGACGAGATTGGGTCCGCTTGGACAAGGGTGGATTCACGACCCAGAACGACGCCGAAGTCGACGACGACGACGGAGACGGAGACAGGCACACAGAGCCAACGACAACGACAACGACAACAGCAACAGCAACAGCAACGGCTACAGCCACAGCACGCCGGCAAAAGCAACAGTCGCAGATGGAGACAGAGCAAGGGCGAGCTAGAGAAGCCGCCGCAGGTACGAGGCAGAGAAAGAGCTGCTCGGGCGAGAAGGAGGAAGCAGCCGCGGGCCAGTCAAATGCAGAGATATCGCCTGGAGCTGCAGCTGAGATGTGGATGCAACTGCTGCGGCGGAAAGGCACAGGTTTCAGTTTCACCTGCGTTCGAGAGCAGGAGAAGGAGAACGGGGAAGGGAGAAAGAGGGCGTGGGCAGACGGAGGGAATCAGGAAACGAACCTGTGCGTGCTATGCCGATATGGCTCACGACGGAGGAGATGCTACTGCAGGAGGAGTTTAGGCGAAGGAGGAGAAGAAGGAATTTCAGACTCGGCCAACGGGCAGGCCGAGAGGGATTAAAAGGGAAAGGGTTGTCTGTAGGAGTCGGAGTAGCGATAGTCGAATATAGCAGTCGCCAGGGGAGTGATATTATATTGGCCCGAGGGGACCACTAGACGATGTCTCGGATTTCGCACACCGCAGTTTGGCTTTAGCTTCGTATAGCGGAAAAGAAAAAGAACGGGCGTTTCTTCGGAAAAGAAAAAAAACCAGCCTCAAAGGAGGGGAGACGAGGTTGTGGAGGTGGATGTAATTCGTAGTGGGCGGCGGTGGTGTTCTTAGTGGTGGTGGTGTTCCGCTTTGGGTATTTCCTATCCAGAGATAGATCTTTTTTTTTTTTTTTTTTTATCGTTTGAGAAAAACTCTTCTCTGGCGATTAGATTGCCTTACTACCACGTCAACCTCCAATCGTCTACCGCAATACGACCGAGCGGCGAGGCTTCTCCCAGCTGTGCCCTTCCTCCGTCTATCACCAGGTGGCGGATGAGGACGTGTGGCCCCTTCGGTCCGGGTCCTCGCTAGATTTACCTACTTGTGGAGCTAATTAATTGCGGACAGCCCTCAGCTCTCTTTCTTTTTCTCGCTTTGTCTCTGTCGAGGCCGGTGAAGATGTATACTACTTTGTATATCTGCTGGTTATCGGTGATAGCACCGTGCAAAGGCCACTTGCCTTGGCCGCCCTCCCTTTTCACGCCCGGCTTCCCTCTTGCCTGAAGGATGGTGGAGTGGGGAGACCAGGACGATTCGGAAGAAGAAACGACAGGAAAAGAAAAGAAAAGGAAGCCTCCAGGCAGGAAAAGTGGGGCGATAATCGGAGCTGCAACTTTCGCCGAATCAGAGGCCCGAGGATTCGAACAAGTCGGGCAAGAGATATAAAAACCAGAGAAACACGGAGACTCTGTTGGCGATAGTAGGGGAAACGCACTTTGATATCAGCCTATTGCATGCCAACGCCCCCAGCAGGGAACCGCACTGCGTTTTCTTGTTTTCTCTGGGCCAAAATCAGGGCGGATTGATGCGGTGGTCAACAAATCGCTTCGCCTGGGCGGGCGAATGAGATGCCTTGTCGTCGAGATTCGATCCCGTACCGGATATGCGAGGCCCTTCTAAATCTCGGGGCGAGAAAAATGGCTGACGTGGAAGCGGCGAGAGAGAGAGAGAGAGAGAGAGAGAGAGAGAGAGAGAGAGAGAGAGAGTCAAAGACAGGGCGGTGGCTACAGCTATAGGCGCAGATGACTGTGAAGGCCGAAGAAACCTTGTCGACAGCTGACAGGAGCGGGAAGCCACCTCGGAAGGGATGAGGCCGGGCAGTATTTTACGGTCCCGAGATGGAGTCTTATGAGCTGGTGGAGAGGTGCAATTAATTGCAAGTATACGCATATACTCTTTAGCTAATCTAGAGCCCAGCCGGTAAAACTATCAAGACGGACGCTGGCGTATATCGCAGAGGGATCACATTGTCGCTGCCGGCGACGGCATAGTGCTATAATACAGCGCCTACATGTATACCGCAGTTATACGAGTGCGATTAGTGTCTACTGCAGGGTAGTAACTAAGTAATGTATAAACGAGTGATGTATAGTCCATTAGTGGCCCTCGTGCAGCTATATACGAGGGCTGTTAATACGTCCAAGACGCCCAGATGTAGAGTACCCAAAGTGACACCCTCGGCCGGAGATCTGACAGTCGTCTACGGGGCATCTATACGCTAAACGTTAGTTCGCCAGTAGCTACTACTGCAGCATCCTGCAACGCCGCTGATAGCCAGCATTGCATCGACGTTGCGGTATGGCATGGTATGGCATGGCATGGCATGGTGCGGTATGGTATGCTATGCTATGGCATCCCCCTCACGCCGTTGACTAAGGCCAATTGGTGGAATCGAATCGCAGCCCTGGTTTGGTGGTTTGGTACACATGAACATATGCCTCTGCACCGATCCGGCCTGGTTGAGCGTACTATAGCTATCATATGCAAGTGCCAAGTACCTCCTCCTCTCCTCCTCTCCTCTCCTCCTCTCCTCTCCTCCTCCTCTCTCTCTCTCCCCTCACTTACACCGTAAACTCTAACCACCACACACACGCGAACACCAAGGGTGTGGGCAAATGCAGACCTGAGGCAAGCAGCTGCGGCCGCGAGCGATATTATGCGTATGTCCTTAACTTAGCTCGACAGACAGGGCCCCCCCAAGACACGATATCAGACCAGACAGAGTCCCGGCATTGGCCGGTTCGAATTCGGCATCCCAGCACTTCTGCAGGTTAAACCCCAAGAGAAAAGCAAAGAACGGAAAGGAAAGTAAAGGCTGCGTGTCTGCGTTTGTTCTTCGCCAATTGTCGAATCAAACGGCCCCTCAGTTTAAGCTGCGGGGTGCATGCACATGCGCAGAACTGAAAAAAAAAGGAAACAAGCTCAGGTAAAGGCCATCCCTCCAAGACATTTGACTTTCCTCCAAGTGCATCCGTCTGAGTGGTTGGCGATATATAGCCCCGGCGAGAAATGTCGACTTGCTTCAAAAGGGCACGCCAAAAGCTACCGATCGTGGATGGAGCCAATGAGACTATCACCCAGAGGTACCTCCACGTACATCTACCGAGATATCTCTAGCCCGACATGTACATTGCATTCCTGCAGTGCATGTCTACTCTGAGATAGCAATGCCGACCCCACAGACGAAGACTGCCCGTCAACGCTGGATTATTCCAAAAGCCCGCGATAACCAGAGAGGGAAAGGAATCGAGGTGGCCATGGCCACGCATGGCGTTATGGGACCACGTGCATCGCACATCCGGGCTGACCACTGCGAAATTTTTACTTTGTGCACGAGGGGAGCAATCGATCCGGAACGGAAAGAGCCTGGCGCACGATAATCACGGTCCCGAAGAAGGTACTTTTTGGAAGCGGCTAACACGTCCCCCGACTTGTCCCTTTGCAGGAGGTCCGGGTCGTCTCCTTCGGGTCGATCATCAAAGTTGATAGACCCTACATCCTTCATCTCAAAGCCGGCTGCTTGGAAATAGTAGCATTGTGGCGGCAGAGCACCCTCTACCGCCTGCAAGAACCTCCTCGATTCCCTTTTTGCCTCGCTGACCGCGGGTCGGAATCCTAATCCCTCGAATCAAACCCTGAAGAGTTCGCCCGCGCTAAGATCTCTTGTTTGGTCATCAAACCCCGTCCCCAGACACATGTGACGTCTATATCCCGTCCTGCAAGCAAGGAGGCGCGAACATCAGCATCAATTTGTCGCCCTTCGCGCCGTTCCTCTCCGCGAACAGCAAGGTTAGGATAAGATATATTGGCATATCAGGTTCCCTTCTCCAAAACCCTCAATCCAAGCCATCCAGGCCCACCGCCGGCAGATATCTCTCGCTAGAACGTTGCCGGATAAACTTCGCTGCGTGCTCGACACACATGTAAGCCCCGTGGGCGCTGTCTCCGATGGCATGCTCAACAGGGTTTAGCACCTGCGCCCTCAGCCCAGGGGTACATGGGCTGGACCAGCAGTGACCAGAGCGGGAAATACCTTGCTGCTTGGGGGTGACGACGAATGAACTTTCGGGTATCTGATCGGGCCGGCGGATGGCGACGACTCTCTCATGGCCTTTCTTTTTTTTTTCCCTTTCGCTTCGTATTAGCTTCTTCCTCCCCCCAAAGTAGCTCTGGCTGATCATGCGATTGCATGATGACTGGCGAGCCGAGCCAACCATCGATACCGCGGTCGGTTGAGCGCTTCGATGAGGGGAAGAACGCATCCACCGACGTAAACACCACGCCACGACAATGCTGAACCCCCGCCAGAGGGAGAAAATTCCGGCGACGATGACGGGGAGCGCGGTACTTCGAGCCTGTTGTTCCACCCTCCCCAGCCCTCTCTTTCCCGTTTGGCCCTTGCTGGACTTGCAACCTCGACGCCCGCCCAATCCAGACCAACTGGTAAGCCAGAATGACCCGTCCTGTCGATAGTGGCAGCCCTCCCCGGGTGGTGACTCCCCCATCTGGCGAATTTCCGCCGAACGGTCAATAATACTATTAATGTTATGACAAGAAGATACCAAAGTTGAAACGAAAACGTAAAACTTCCAGCCCGCGCAGACTAGACGTCACGCCCCACGCTAAGAATATCGCTAATGTCCGCCGCACGGCGTTTGCATGGAAGGCAGAAGGAAAGATCAATGCAAAGATCAGTTGCCCGGTCAGCCGCTGATAACCTGATGCTCGCTGGAGTCCGGGCATTTGGCTTGCACTCCCGGATCCCCGCCAACTAGGCCGGCCGAGCTATGCTCAGCACAGTCCATCAGGCGTGCAAACAGTAAGATGGCCGAGCAGGGTTCCTCGTCGGATTGACATTCTCTTGATGGATTGCATGAGATCGCATGAAACAGACTCACCTCTCGCCAGGGAAGGGAAAGGGAGGGAGGGCTGGGAGAAGCTAGGGGAAGGTCGCGAGGACGCGGACGAGGCTTAGACTGGCTTCATGTCTAGTTTCTGTGGCTACCTCTTTCCGGCGAGTACATGGCATGACGTCTGGCTGGTTCTCGTGGGGATACTTTGCACACTGAGAATCATCAGGGTAGAGGCATTGACTGGATTGCATGATTATGAGCCTATCAATTGATATTGCGACGCGGATTGCATTTCCGAAGATACCACCGGAGGGATGACCACTGGAGAAGCGCACTGCATATGCTCGCCTTCGACCTCGACCGGGCATCCATCTTCGCTCGTGCGGCGTCGATTCTCCTTCGCCTACGCACGTTTCAGTTATTTCCGGACGCCTAGCTGGCCCAGCTTTCTCCCCCCGCGATATCGATGCAGAACGCACCTGTATACATGTATATGAGTATGTCGGTATGTCGTACATGCCATGCGCTGCACTTCACGTTCCAATCAACCTCAAGACATATATTATACCAGGCACCTGCATCTCTGGTAGCCGCTCCGTCCTTGAGGGCTGAGACAACAGCTGCCTACATGTTACTTACTATATACGCACGCCCGCCCACGCGGACATCAGACACCCGTCCGATTCAAACCACCGAGCGAACGCCCGAGCAAAATGCGCATCCGAATCCGTGGGAAGCACTGCCGTGAATCAGTGCAAAACGATGAGAAACACTTTTGAGTGAGGCAGGCCTGCGAAACAACCCGATCGAGATTACGTTCCCTCCCGTGCGCAGGGTACATGTGAGCTTAAGACGATTGGGACTCGACTGCTGCTTGACCATTCGCATGGGAGCTAGTCTGCAAGCTGCCTAGGTGGCCTGTGGAAGTGGAGATGCACGCATCCCGTTTCCTATTTCTCACCCCTCGGCTTTCCGACTCTTTCCCCTTTTCGACACCAACCAAGCGAGGGGGATTGCGGAGGGTATCGAAGCTCCGTCCTGGACTGCTTGCCAGCTTCTGACAGAGTGTGCCGACTCGCATGATAGACGTGAGCCTGCACATGTGATCGCAGAGTCGGTCTAGAAGGACGATGGAGCAGACATGTCCAAGCCATGTTACGCTGGAGACGGGTGACCACGAGATAGTACCACTTCGAGACCCGTCGGTGAGATGCGGACTCAGATACATCAATAGATGCCATGTCGTACCGGAGCTTGCGCCTCTGGTGCACCGCCATATGCTTACCGCGACGGACAGAGCTGAACGGGTGACGAACGTATCAGCCTGGTATACATACACCTATCTGTGTATAGTTTGCCACCGCGTAGCAATCGCAAACTGCTGCAAGAACGTTATTTATATCTCCTCCATATCGGACAGTTGTCGTATACCGTGATCATATCTGTGACGGGGAGGTGGCAGACGCAGGGGGCCGACTTGTCTCGAGAACCGGACGCGGGGCGGCGTCTTAAGTGAATTATAACTGTAACTGCCTGGCTGGACGTCCCCCCCCGCCAGCCCATCGATCACGACAACTTGACCTCACTCGTGCTCTGTCTCAACCACCGCGTCTCCTCCGCATCGGAATCACCCACCTCCCCGTCATTGGAGCTCTTGTGTCCAGTTGCGTATCCGCTCTCTCGGCTGCAACCCTGTCTTGGTTTACCGCCGGCCCACCGCGCTGGGAACTCCAAGTCGACGGTCGACGACCAGCTGGGCAGAGACGTTGTACCACCCGGAGCCTGCAGGACTGACAGACTGACCGACTTACTGGCCGACTGACTAACTGGAGTATACGTATTGGGCACCAAGCAGCAGCCGACATTTGGCCACAAAGCGGCGGTGGGCTTATCGATAGCGGCCAGCCAGCTGAAGAGGTCGAGCGGACTGGAAAACGTGCTTTGCCGAACATATCGCCGGCAGAAGGAGCTCCGCCCGCATCCCTCATCAATCCAACATCCATATCGTCGACGGCCTTAATTATAACCTCTGTATACGCAATAATTGCTAAAAACTGCCAGACAAACGTACATCTACCGGTAATTTACCCCCCTCTTTTCTCCGTTACGCACGTTAACGCCGTCCGCTCGCTCGCTCGTCGTACGTCCGTTCGTTTCATCTGCGGCTTTCTCCCGGGCGTCCCTTTGCGGTATGTCCGGAGAGCGGAGAGGGCGTCCAGCCATGCATGGTAGACGACGGCCGTTGACGCCCCTCATCCCGTCGCACTTCCCATCTCGCTTTCTCTGACAGGCCTGCATGCTCTCCCACAGCGAATACACAACATCAACCTTGCGTATACCTACATATCCAGGGCCTCCTCCGAGCACCAACAAACGCTCGGACGTTGGTTGTTCCTGAGCGAGCGCCGCCGGTTGCTTTGATAACTGCATTGCAGCTCTCCCGGCTGGCCGTGCATGCTAAACCCCATCGGTCCTACTCTGTCACCTCGACCGTTGGTTGCACGCTCTGCGCGCGCGCAGACTGCTGGCAGTTTTCCTTTCCAGTTCGATCGATTGGGCAGATTCGAGGGCCCTGTTGGGCATCGGTCCCTCTGTGATACCCGGTGCATGCATTAGGTATATTACACCTGCGCGCTCACGCACCCGCGCACGCAAGCACTTCGGTTCACCCGCGCTGGCACCATTGCTTGTCTAGCATTCGTCCAAGACCGCGCACGACATCCCGGCGTAACTTGGATCGACGGTCAGTCGTCATCGCAGTCTACGCCTGAGCCGAGGGTAACCTTATCGATTGTGCCACCGTTTGTTGTATCGCGCCGGAATTTTTTTCTTCAGGGATATTTTTTTTTGTTCTTTTTAAAGTTTTGCGGCAAGAGGAACGGAACTTGCATTCTTAAGAAGGTACGACGACGACGATCCTCCGCGAGTCAGAGCTGGACTTTGATTTACATTGCTTGGGCCTTTGCGAGTGGAAGCTCGGGATTCGGTTCAGATCCAATCTTCGGGGCGCGCAGCCTTCTCGCCTTTTGAACCTTTTGGTTTTCTGCAGTCTGCGGCCGGCAGTTCTCCGCGTCAGCATTACCAAGACACGAGATTAGACTCTGACAAGAGCTCCCTCCAGATCAAAGCAGTGAATAGGAACGCCGAAAATGAGCCAGATCACGGCCACTATGATGCCCCCGCCGGACATGGCCTCCATGGCCAATCGCGGTATCGGGTCCATCGGCCGCGACTACAACATCCAGCTGGACAAAGTCGAGAAATACCGCCGCGAAGGCACGTGGACGGAAACCGATGAGATGGAATGGGCGAAGAAGAAGCCGTTTCCATGTGAGATATGCGGTGACCGTGTCAGCAGCCGGGTGGGTGCCCCCTCCAGTTCTGATAGCCAAGTTTTATAGACGTGGCATATCACCGTGATTCGGGGCTGATATTGTACAATATTTTCGGATGTAGGCGAACCTGAACAGGCATATAAAAACTAGTAGGTTGCCGATTGCATGATTCGTGTATTGCCATGTTCATCACGCTCACATATCCTCCAGGGCATTACCCACACCAGGAGCATGACAACAAGCGGTTCGCATGCGACATCTGCGGCAAGGTGTGCAAACGGGAGTGAGTCTACTGGCACCTCATCACGCGCGCAGTCGTTGGCGCTTTTGTCAAGGTTGTCCCTAATCGAACTCGACTATCGATAGAGACAATGTTGTCAAGCACAAGAAGCAGAAGCATAGCATTATCAGCCATCAGCCGCGCCAGCGACGCGGCTCATCGGGCATGAACCACCGCTTCTCGTGGCATGGCGGCTTCGGCGGCATGATGCCAGAGGGGTTCAATTGGCAGGACCCCAAGTTTATGCAAGTGCAGGAACACTCTAAACCGGCAAAGAAGCAGCCGAAGGAACCGTCGAGCGAGGAGGAGAGCGAAGAGGAGTCCGAGGTGGACGAGGCGGGATTGCACCGAAAAGGTAGCGATGGAGATATCATGAACTTGACCTCGGAGTTTGGGCGCAAGGTTTATGTGGCTGAGGACGTAAGCTACCCCTTTCATAAATCCATTACTAACAGCTATGACTGACGATATTGACAATATATATAGCTACCACGTCAACAAGTCAAAGGCTTGAAGAAATACTACACCGATTACCCAATGTATGTCCACCATCTACTTACCACGCGAGTACATGTATACCTTTCAGCTGTTGACGTGACCATATTTGAAGTCTCCCGCAAGAGCTGCTCTCTCATTATGCAGACTACTACTTCAACCCGCCGTCAACTTCCTTCCACTCGCATCTACCATTGATTCACAAACCGACATTCAAAACCGATGCGGTGCTTGCATCATTTCTGCGCGCGGTCTGCTGTATTGGCGGTCTATATGATCCCACAGACCGTAGATTGCCTCCCCAACTCTGGGAGTCAGGATGGAAGGTTATGGAGCGATGGGTGGAGTGGGGCATCGGCGACGATGAGGACACCGAAGAAGATGTGGCCGAAGGCAGCACTAGTAGTAGCGCGCCGAAAGTCAAGCGCGAGGAGCAGGAGACACATTTTATGCGTGAAGAGGCTGAAATGGGCGGCACATTGACCTTCGAAGCCGAGTCACAAAAGATTGAGCACAAGCGCTCCCGCGAGCGACGACTATGCGTGATGCAGGCGTTCATATTGTTTGAGTGCTTTGGCGCATTCAGCAAGCTGCGAGAATGGCATAAAAAGGGACGGCGGATACACGCCCGCTGCGTGGAGGTATGCATGCACACGTTCCTCATCTTGTAGCAGTGTTTCCGGAGAAGGCCTGCTAACGCACGGTCGTAGATTGCGCGCGAGTATGGCTACTTCCAGGAGGATATGACGATTGGGCCGACAATGAGCAAGCACGAGGACCCAGCTGGCTATCTCCAACGGGAATGGGAGATTTTTGTCGAAAAAGAATGCCGCAAAAGGTACGCAGCTATCACCGCTAGCAATTGTCCCTTCGGCGGGCCCATCTGACATGGCTATCTTTGACTAGAGTTGCATTCTGCCTATATCTTCTCGACTGTCATCTCTCGCTTCTTTTCAACATCCCGCCGCTTCTTCGTCCCACTGAGCTGCGCAACCTCTCGTTACCCTGCAACGAAGACATCTTCGAAGCTCCCACGGCCGAAGAATGGGACAAATGCCGCCACGAGCGCATGTATGTGCAGACACCAATCATGTTTCTCAAGACCCTGCGCGGGATCCTCAAGGGCAACATGAACGCGGTCAACCAGGAGCTCAACGACTTCAGCTGCTACATCCTCGTAGTTGCCGTACTGATCGAGATCACCAAGATCTCGCAAAAGGTTGCCGTTGAAGAAGACGAAGTCTACGACGACGGCCGTCCGCGCATAGTCGTCTTCATGCCCCCCGAACGGCAAGAAGACGTCGACCGCCTGGAACGCGCCATGTCCACGCTCCGCACGCTCTCCCAGCAACGGGACGAATTTTTCGAGCGCCATATCGGCGTCGGTTCCCCTTACCAGCCGACAACGCTCAGCGGCTCTGCGTACTCGCCCGAATCTGACCGCTCGCAGCGTGTGCAGCGCGCACAGAGCAGTAACCCGCTATCCAAGCTCAGCGGGTTCACCAAGTGCTTCTACATCTTCTGGCATCTGTCACAGGTCTTCCTGGTTGTGCCGGACCGACTCGTGCTCTCCGGCGACGTACCGATAGATATGCAGGGCTGCCTCAACATGATTGTGGCGGAGACGCGCGCACGCCTCTATCGTGATGAGGAGATGGATCTCTCCACGCTCGAGATTGTGATTGGCCGGTTGAGTCCGCACTTGCTCGCCATCATGCGCTTCCTCGAGAACCGGACGTACGACGAGTCGCGGACCGAGTTCCCTGCGATTGTGGCGCTCGCGTTCCGCGCCTGCATGGTCATTTGGGAGATTATTGTACGCGTCAACTTTTTCAGCATGGGCGGTGTCCGCGGCGTGGTTCGTGGCGGCGGTGGAGGTAGCGGAGTTGCGATTGGGACAGTTGGGATTGGCGGCCCCGTGGACGATAGCGACTCGGTACTCGATGGCGGGTTGGGCGGTAGCTGGGGCGGGCATAGAGGGTCGTTGGGGATGATTGGGTTGAACAAGAGCTTTGGAGGCAGTGGGATGGGGATCATGTCTGGAGGCGGAGTTGAGCCGAGTATTGGGGAGATGTTTATCTCAGAGGTGATGGACTGTCTGCCAGGGGCGGCGGCGGTGTTGGATGACATGCCGGAGGAGCGGGCGGAGACGCGGTTCCTGCGGTGGGTGCAGGGGACGTTTGAGGAGATGGCATCGTGGGATGTTGGGCCTGAAGTCAGCATTGCGCTGGAGGGTATCGTCGAGGACTGGGATGTGTCGGCGGGACGCGGCGGCCAGGAGTAGCAAGACGGGCTCGATCAGAGCGGGAGCAGCCGGCGCGGTGCCTTGGCCTAGCTACTAGCTATGGGTTTGGACAAAGCATACTCTGGGGGCGTGTAAATACGGCGATCGGTTTTGGCAATGGCGGGAGTTTGGCTGGCGGGAGGAAACTTACGCGTACGGCACCTTGTCAACCTTATCATTTGGTTTTGATTTATATGAATTATATGCTTCCTGTCAGTTCGCGGTATCATCTTGTCAATTACGTTCAATATATATAACGGGGTGCGCCGTATACGTAACGTTCGGGTGCGTGACAACGGGCTTGATTTCTAGACGGTTAAACATAAAATCTATGGTGATATCATCTACAGCCAGACGAAGGAAAAACGTATCAAGCATTGCCCTATTTGCTTTCGGGCACGACATAACTGCGAGACACCAGGCGCGGGTTAGCAGTTGCCAAAGTTAATGCCAATACGGCCAAGTTGCACGAAAGCGGGGTGACATACCTCCAGTCATGCTTGGTCTCACCGTACTGGATCTCACACATCCAGTCCCAGAACTTCTGCGCCAGCGGGCCGGTTTCCTTACCCGGCGATAGAGGGACCTCGATATTCTGTCCCCGCCATGTGATACCCTTCACCGGCGACACGACCGCTGCTGTCCCCGTCCCGAAGCCCTCCAGCAGCCGACCCTCCTCAGCCGCCTTCTTGACCTCTGCAATCGTGTACTTTCTCTCACTAATCTTCCATCCTTCGGCAGGCAACCGCTCCCTCGCCAGCGCCAGCACACTCTCCCTGGTCACGCCCTCCAGAATGGTTCCGTCCAGCGGGGCGGTAATCAGCTCCTTCACGCCGTCTTCGTTGACCCACGCTACAAACATGTTCATAGTGCCCACCTCCGTCACGTAGCCTTCCTCGCCAAACAACCACAGATTCTGCTGGAAACCCCGTCGAGACGCATCGATCTGTGGCACGATACAGGGCGCGTAGTTGGCGCCGAGCTTGCGGTCGCCAACCCCGCCGGGCCAGGCGCGCACCGCGTGCTCCGTCGCCTCCAATGTCACCGCCTTAAACCCGGTTGGGTAATACGGCCCAACGGGGCTAGCAATGACGAACAACAGCGCAGACCCCGGCGGGCCGACGCCGAGGGTCTTCTGGGTGCCGATGAGCGTGGGACGGAGGTATAGCGAGTACCCCTTCTGGGAGGGAATGAAGCGCTGCTCTAGATTGACAAAGCGCGAGATGAGAGAGATAAACGCGTCAGACGAGAAGGTGGGGAGGGCGATGCGCGCGGCGGACCGGTTGAGACGGTGCATGTTGCGGTCAGGACGGAACAGGCGGATGCGCGAGTCGGCGTCCTTGTACGCCTTCATGCCCTCGAAACAAGTGAATGCATAGTGCAGGACGCAGGTCGAGGGGTCGAGCGAGAGGTTTTGGTAAGGGGTTATGCGCGGGGCGAGCCAACCGTCTTGAGCGGTCCATTCGACGGAGAGCATGTGGTCTGCGCGTTACAGCTGGCGGGTTAGTAGATGGCAGCTAAGCGCGTGCGCAAGGGCAATTGGATTGCCGGAGAGGGCCGTCGTACCAGAGAAGGTGCGGCCGAAGATGAGCTCTTTCGGATCGAGCAGGGGCTTGGGGGTAGCTGTGGTCTCAATGGTGAGCTTGGAGGCGTCGAGGTCCGGGGTGCCAGAGCTGCTGCTCAGCTGGGATGAGTAGCCGCGACTCCATTGTGAGGTCCACCGTGCGGCAGCGGGCCGCAATCTTCTGGCGAGCATTTTTCAAAAGCTGCCGCCAGTGGATTGAGTAGTAGTAGTCTGAGCCCAGGGGTGTCTCGATCGTCTGGGCGAGGGAAGGTGGTGGCCGAGATGCGAAGATATAGAAAAGTCGAGTGGGTTCGGCTGGCGGCTAAAGCTGCGCCGATGCAGGCCGAAGCTGCGGCCGGCTGTTGAGGCGTCAGCGCCGGTGACGGCGACTCGCCGTCGAAGACAGGAACCAGCTTGCGAAGCGCGAGTGCCACCAGCAGAAGAGCTCACCGGGACGTGGGGCGCTGTCCAATCGAGGTTGTCGTCTTGGGTATCAGCCCCTCAGTATGCGGATAGATAATAGATATGGACACCGCAGCTGGAGTCGTGCGTAGTGTATCGCCTAGCCCAACGAAGCAGCTGGCCAGGCCGCCAGCCCCGCCGGCGCAGACTGAAGCCGCCAATGGTCCGTGGTATCGCGCCTGACCTCGAGGTTTGGTCTGTGGGTTCCGTCGGCTGCTGCGGCCTTCGATCGTGCTAGGGTCTGGCGAGCCGGAACGTGGCCGCGCTGGCACGTGCAGGCGGACAGGTTGGGAGAGCAAGTGAGCGAACGAGCGAGGCCGATGTTGGATTAGCCAATCGCGAGAATATCCAGCCCGAAGCCGTTTGAGGCCGCGCGGTCCGCCGTGAGGAGAGGCTGATGATGTCGAGATGGAGTTCGGGTGCGATGGCCGTCGTCGGATGCTGCGACGTGATGTGATGTTGGCCTCTTCCTCGAGTCGACTGGACGTCAACGACCTCTCTTCGTCACCGCCCCCATCACGACCACGACCACGATCGCGATCACGACACGACCTCCGTTCCGATAAAGCCGCCCTCGACGGGACCTCTGCTCTCGCTGGAGACGCTCACACCTGCTCCGGATAGCTCTCGCGCGGGCATCGAAGCGCTCGTGGACGGGCTGCCGCGACTGCCTTGTCTGCTTCGTCATGGCCGGTCTCTTCAACGCCGCCTTCAAATCGCTCAGCACCCCGTCACTTTCCTCGCAGTATGCCCTCTCGCCGCAGCCGACTTCCTACTCCGGCGCCTGGAAGATACACGATGGCAAGAAGAAGTCGACGGGCCAGCCTTGCAGTGTCTTCGTCTTTGAGCGCTCCTCTCTCGCTGCCCCTGGAACGACCCTGAGCCTCCGCGGCAACAGCGGCCTCAAAGCTGTCCACGATGAGGTTATCGATCGCCTCAAGAAGGAGGTCGCCCTGCTCGCCCGCTTGCGCCATCCCAATATACTCGAGGTCGTCGAGCCTCTCGAGGAGACTCGCTCCGGCTTGATGTTTGTCACGGAGGTCGTCGTCGGCTCCTTACAGTCCGTCCTCGGCGACAAAGCTGGTGGTTCCGGCGAGATGGTCACCCGCAACGGCGCTCGTCGACGCGATCTCGATCTCGACGAACTCGAGATCCAGAAGGGCCTGCTGCAGATTGCAAAGGGTATGGAGTTCCTGCACGAGAGCGCCGGCCTCGTCCATGGGAACCTCACGCCTGAGAGCGTGTTTGTCAACTCGAAGGTATGTCTACAGCCGCGCGTCATGTCGAAGTCGATGCTGATTCGAAACCGACGCTAGTCCGACTGGAAGATTGCTGGACTCTCTTTCGCGGCCTCACACAGAAGCGACTCGTCGACATCGTCCTCCACCAACCGGTCTCCTTCCCCTTCTCCCGTAGACCTCGTCAGTCTGGCGTCACAGCACGACCAGCGTCTCCCTTCAATGGTCCAGCTCAATCTCGACTACTGCTCCCCGGACCTGCTGCTAGACTCCTCCGTCACCCCTGCGCATGACTTGTTCTCTCTCGGCCTGCTCATAATCTCAATCTACAACTCGCCCCACGAGTCTCCCCTCAAGGCACACAACTCTCCTACCAACTTTAGACGCCTGTTCAACAGCTCTTCCTCGATACCTAACCAAACTAACAACTTTCTATGCTCGAAACCGATTCCTCAAGACCTTGCTGACCATGTCCTCCCTCGGCTGATCACCCGCCGTCCTGCCAATCGCCTGACCGCCAAAGAGTTCCAGGAAGCTGGGTACTTTGACAACATACTCGTGTCAACTATCCGATTTCTCGACAGCTTCCCGGCAAAATCACCCAATGAAAAGAATGCCTTCATGCGAGGCCTTCCAAAGGTCCTACCGCAGTTTCCGAATTCCGTCGCCCAGAAAAAGATCTTGCCAATGCTAGTCGAAGAGCTGAAGGATAAAGGCGAGCTGCTGCCTTGGACCCTCGCGGCTGTCTTGACTCTCGTAGAGGGCCTTCCCGCCGGCAGCCGACTTATCGGCGAGAAAGTCCTTCCCGTATTCCGTGCTACTTTTGATCTCGGTAAGAAGAAGGACGGCGCAGCTGCGGAGGCTGTCTCGTCATCAGCGCCGCGTCCAGGCATGGAACGTGATGGCCGAGATGCGGCTCTAGCCGTTATGGTTGAGCGTCTAGCTACCTTGCGAGACAAGTGCACAACGACTGAGTTCAGAGAGGACATTGTTCCCCTCTACCTAATGGCGCTCGACTCCCCAACCTCGCACCTACAAGGCCTTGCACTCAAATCGCTCGGGCAAGTGCTGCCTAATCTTACCTACAACTCAGTAAAGTCGGAAATATTCCCCGTAGTCTCGACGGTTTTTGTCAAGACCTCCAGTCTAGGCATCAAGATTGCTTGTTTTGAATCGCTGAGGGTATTGTGCGGTGGGTCAGTGAGCACAGACGATGGACTGTCGGGCGAGATTAAGGCCAACGACGGGAGCTCTGTATGCTTGGACAAGTTCACTGTCCAGGATAAGGTGGTGCCGTTGATCAAGGGCATCAAAACTAGAGAGCCGGCTGTCATGGTAAGCCTCCTGCGCATCTTCGCCTGCATGGTGTGGATATAAGTCATTATCAGACCAAAAACTAACGACACGTAGATGGCGGCGTTGGAGTTGTATACACAGATCGGATCAATGGCGGACTCGAACACTTTGGCTACAGAGATACTTCCTGCACTTTGGAGCCTAGCTCTAGGCCCGCTGCTCAACATACAGCAATTCAGAGCATTTATGGCAACCATTAAGCGGCTATCCAGCCAGGTCGAACAGGAGCAGCTGAAAAGGCTGTCGGAGACGGGAGCGGTGGATAACAGCACACCTACGATTGAGTTTGGCGCGGGGCCCACGGATACAGGTGCGGTGGGTGGTTCCAAGTCTGCGGTGGAAGCCGAAGACTTTGAGGAGTTGGTCTTTGGCAAGAAGGGCAATGATAGAGGCCGATCGCCAGACCCCTTCGGCACGATGGCTTCTGCCCCCGTTGCCTCCTCTGGGCCGAAGAAAGACGTTGCGTCGTTTTCGTGGTCTACGCCTTCGGCTACCGCGGCCGCGCCAGCAGCGCGAACCCAAGCTGGCGCTGGTAGAAGCGGTGCAATGGCCGACCAGGGTTTGTCGGGTTTTGGAACCTTGAAACCAAATAGGCCGTCGTCGTCCTCCGGCTTGTCGTCACCGCCGTTACAGTCTTCGCGGCCCAGTATCACCAGTTCCAGTAGTTCAGGTGCGGTTATGGGTGGGCTGGGGCTTGGGATGGCGAGCTCGCCCCTTGGTGCACAGAACTCATCTGCACCGACCCTACAGCCAGCACCGAGGGCGTCGAATCAGCAACAGCCGGCATCGCGAAACAACGGGGGCACCATAGATTGGTCCTCGGCGATGATGAAGCCGACTGTGGGGTCTACGTTTTCGAACAATAGCACTATCAATAGGACGACGACGACAACGAACAATAACAATTCTAGCGGGTGGGGCGTTTCGCAACAGAAACAAGAGTCACATCCAACAATACTCTTCGGCCAGACGAGGCAGCAGGCACCGCCCCCACCGCCGACGGAATTCTCAGGATGGGCTATCGCGCCGCCGCCCAGCGCACCGGTCCAACAGCCCCAACAGCCACCACAGAACGCCTTTTCTTCGACATACGGTTCAGGACTCGGGCTGCAGCAACCCCAGCAGAAGTCCCAACCCGTGGGGATGGGTACAGGGATGGGTATGGGTATGGGCATGGGCATGAATATGGGTGTCGGCGTGGGCATGGGCATGGGCATGCAGCCGATGCAGCCGATGCAGCCGATGCAACCAACGAAGAACCCAAGCAAACCGGGGCTTGATGCGTATGAGAGTTTACTGTGAAGCCCAGCCGAGATGCAATTCTTGTACGATGTTTTATTGTTTTACGCTTTTTGACAGCGCTTCAGCGAGAGCCTGACGACTGTCTGGGATTGCGCCAGACGGATTATGAGGACGTCTGCTATATACGGCTACAGTGACCAAAACATTGTTATTTATTCTTCTCTGTGGATATCAATATATAATTTTACTACTAGTATTTTGACGTAAAGACCCGCCCCGGGGCCCGATAAGATAGTCCCCGGAGGTGGGCTCCCGGAGGCGGACTCGGCAACAGCGTCATAACCTAAACGGGCATCCAGTGCCGCCTCAACCCACTTCCGCCGTTCAACCTTCCCCCAATCTCCACGGCCTCGGAGGACCGACACGGCGCCACGCAACCTCCGACGTCCACTCCACCAGCTGCGATATAGATATCAGGCCATCCCGCCCCGCCGTCATGTCGTTATCGCCACCCGCCATCGTCGTCTCGCTCACGCAGAGCATCCGCGCCCGCCCAATCCTATGGGACCAGTATCAGCGCACCAACGTCATCAATGAGCAGGAACTACGGCTGATCAAGGCCGTAGATAAAGTGCCCAAGGAGAAGCGAGTGGGCATCGTCGAGAGTGATCCAGAAGGGTATGCCAGCTTGCTAGTCAGTAGCAGCACGGGGAAGAGTCTGTTGGAGCGGAGTGGGAAGCGCGTGGAGTTTGTGCAGTATTTGCTCGCTCTGGGGGTGGAGTTGTGCGAAGGTGCGTATCTGCCATGTTGTCGACGGTGCTTCCGTTCACCATCATTACGGAAGGATGGATGGGTGCGGTCTATATATTGTTCTCAACTTGACCATGATGCTGATTATAACCACCGCGTATGATCTCTAGATGTGCCGTCATATATCATCGCCCTAAACTCCCGCCAGGACCCATACTCCCACCTGATCACGCTACTCGACCACGGCGATGACCCGATCCCGATCATTGCATCCAGCCTGCTGACAACACTGATCTCTGTCTCGCTCGCGAAGAGCAAGGTCGACCGCCCCACGCAACAGACACTGCCGACGCTGTTCAAATACCTTGCTACGATCTGTGCCTCGTCCGAGTCTAACCTACAGGACCTAGCAGTGCAGAGCTATGTCCTCCTGCTGAGAAACTCCTACTCACGGATGACGTTCTGGGAGATGGGGGATGAGACTGTTAGGGGGCTTACGGGAGTGGTGGAGACTGCAGCTGCAGGGAGCAAGGGTAAAGGGACGACAGATGTCGGACTGACCGCCGGAATTTCCTCGTCGGTGGCGGCGTTGGGCGGCGACCTTCGACAGGGAGGTGTGAATCTGCAGCTCTTGTACCATGTGCTCGTTGGCATCTGGGCGTTGAGTTTTGAGGAGACAATCGCCGAGGAATTGGATGAGTACGGCCTCCTTCTTTCCCCTTCACCAGTCTATCCATGAAAGCCACTGCTATGCTGTAGTCCCTGATAATTGCTAGCGGGAGTACGAGACTGACTCTGTGCGTAGGAAATACGACCTGATCCCTCCGCTGGTACACCTCCTCCGCTCCGCGATTAAGGAGAAAATCCTGCGCGTGTGTCTTGCCATCGTAGCCAATCTGATAGGAAAAGCACCTGCCACGAACTTGCCGTCCTTGCTGCTCGCCCGCTTACTCCCGCTCTTATCAACGCTCAAGGGCCGTAAATTCACAGACCCTGACCTGACCGCCGATTTGGACTCCAGTCTGGGAGCGCTTGAGGCCTTCCAGCTGACGCAGACAAATTTCGACGAGTACGCGACAGAAATCCGCTCGGGCCATCTAAGCTGGACACCACCGCATCGCAGCCAGGACTTCTGGAAGAAGAACGCACGGCGAATCATGGAGGAGAATGGCGGTGAATTGGTGAACTGTCTGGCTCGCGCACTGCGGGAGAGTGATGACAAAATTGTGCTGGCGGTGGCAGCTCACGACGTGGGGGTGCTCGTCAAGGAGGTACCCGAGAAGCGAAGGGTGTGGGATACGGCGTTGGTGAAGTCACGGGTGATGGAGCTGATGGGGGACAGCGATCCCGAGGTGCGGTACGAGAGCTTAAAGACGGTGCAGGAGTTTTTGAGATACGCGTTTGGAGGTTGACATGCATGGCTTTTGCATTATGAATTCTGCTGTTTCTTGTCGATGGGCCGAGCAGCGGCAGTTCGCGAATTCGGTATTTGCTTGTGTTTTTTGGTTTCCTTGCATTGGAATAAGGGAAGATGCCTAGACGTATAGCGTAGTTTGCAGTATATCAGGGCCGTAGGGGCCGTCGAGTTTACTAAAACTATCTTCATTTCCTGCGTGAGAAACACTTATAACCGTGCAGTTCGAGCGATATCTACATCTCTCTGTGAACTCAATGCGACCCCTGTAACTCCAACTCCCCGAAACACTGCACCGCTGCAACCACAAAGTATTATCTACCTAAGCCTAGGTAGTATAAAGCAATTCAACTCCAGGCTTCCCTGCCAATATAACGCCTCCATCTGCAGCTGGCTCCCGACGGGGCCGATAGTTATAATTAACCGTACCGATCAGTATACTTCTCGCAAATCGGCATACTCTCCCTCGACCGCCCACGACCAAGCCCGGAAGCGCAATCTCCGCTGCTGTATGCCCGAGCAGACGAACCGCTCGTCCCGCCCGAGGCCCATGCACCACGCCTCACCAGGAGCGACGCCGGTCCACGAGGGGAACCAGCTGGTACATATGACATACCATTCAAAGGTTGTGAAGCGGTCCTTATTGCAGAAGAGGGCCTCGGCAACATCTGCAGCAGGGTAGGAAGGGAAGGACTCTAGTTCCTCTTTGGAGAGACGGGAGGGAGACGGGAACGTGGTATCCCTGATGAGCTGGAGGAGGATGCTGCGCGGGACCTCGCCGAGGCAGTTTACTGCAGCCTGTTCCGCAAGTGGGTATGCGTTAGTTGATGTCGGTAGAAAGTCTACGGTTGCATGGTACCTCCCCGGGTAGGTTGGGAAATGTGCGTGTACGGACGGTTTTCGTGGGGCGGCATGGGCGATGGGACTACTAGTACTGTGCATTGAAGTGCGTGGCAACTTACGGTACGGTCTTCCGCTGTACCTCCATTATACCTCAAAGCTTGGCAGTTTGATAAAACGTGTTCCGCAAATATCACCAACATGAGGTCGTGCTCTTCCGGCCGCTCAGCCTTAAGATACGGATCCTCATCGTCGAAATCGTCCCAGGGAGCGCATCCGGCTGGCGGTGCAGCTTGCCGCTCCGAAGGGCCAGCCTCGCATTTTATGTCCCCGCAGGTGCACAGCTGGTAATATTTGTCGTATGGAGTGGAAATATACTGCACGGTCTCGGTGCTGTTTTTGCGAGATGGCGGATTGCTTACGCGCTTGCTCGTGGGAGCGTTGGAACCTGGATGACCCATCTTGCAGCGCTTCCTCTTGGACATTACCCGTCAACAGCTGTGACGGTGATATTAAGTCAATGCTGTTGTCGGATGCTAACTCCGGACTTTTAATTCTAGGGTCTGTGGCTATCTCGGATTTGCATCGTTAGCTTGAGCTTTTCTTATTTGTCAGGACGGCTACTAGAACCCTGGGAAATTACGTGCCAGCGTGATACGTACACGGGTGCAGAGTTGTGAAGACTCGCCAGGAGGTAGCTGGTATAAAGGCGATGGTACCCAGTCCGACTGAGCTGTTGTGAAAGCTTCCGTGTTAGCGTAGCTGCAGTTGGTTAAAGGTGGTATAATGGCTGGGGGTGAAGCAAGCCGTAGCTGTCAGGGTATAGTATAGTACCAGTGCTTGTATCCTATCAGCGCTTTCCGCTCCAGCTGGTAGGCGTATTGCTCTTTGACAGTGTACGATCCACCACAGCGCCACACCCTTTGCGTGTATATGTATTGCAGAAAGACTGACGCACCCCCACCGATAGCAAAGGCCGTCTTTGACCGGTAGATTATCTTTCGAACGGTATGAGCTATGGGGGTCTGCCGACAGGGGATGGCGAAGCTTCGAAGGCTGCAGCTAGGACGCCCTTTCGAGGTGTCGTGTAATCTGCATGCCGAGATGCGTACAAGTTGGCTCCTAGATATACTTTCACAATTTGAAAGTTCTGCTGCCGGGCGTATCTTGTCTCTCGGCCACCGGCATGATCCTGCAGAGATCGGTTTGCAGGATCGGCTCTATAACTGGTGCATAAATAGCTCTCTATCTTGTGGAGTATAGTAAATCGTTCAATGTCGCGTTGCGAGACCAAAATGCAACAAGGCTGCCACCAACTCGCGAGCGCTTTTCACCCGTCTGCTGCGCATGTCTCAAAGCCACAAAATCCGCAAAAGAGCTCGGCCAGGTACCGATCTCGACATACAAATAATATTAGCTTTGCCCTCGAGGCTCCAGGTATATATCGGATGCGCACGCCCGGGAATCCAAGCTGTCCGTGCAAAAGTCGAGATAGCCACGCGTATATGCGTCAGTTCATTGGACATCCATGGATCCAACGGACAATCCGTGCACATGTGGCAAAACGATAGTGTACAGTATAACCTCACGGATAGAATGGGGCCAGAGCCTGTCCTTCTTCGTTATCTTGCGCACCTATACTTTGAAAGACTCAGAACACCGGAAAGCCCAATTGCAAGGTCTAGATACACCAAAATTCTACAGGAGATATATTTCGGCGGCGATGCTCAAACCATCCTGTATCAATCAAAGTTACTCGTGACCAAACAACCGACTTTCAAAGCTTTTTCCGGTCGGGAATACAAATGTCGCACCTCTGCGGGTGTAATTCTAGGGAAAAATTGACGCACTTTTGCATATTTTCGGTATTCAAGCTGATAATCCGATGTTGCAGTTTGGAAATATCAGAATCCAAATACAAAAGCTTTAAATACCGCGTACATAGACCTGTACTTTACAGCTCTGAAACCAGTAGAATAGGTGAGTATTACTCGCCTTCAATAGGAATCCCCGGGGAGTTTCTATCAATCCATATATTTGCAGCCCAAACTCGGAATCGAGGTGGGCAAAGTCGGCGGAATCCTATATTTCCGCTTTTGGAATATCGTGCAACTCCATCCCAACATTTAAGTCACTTCTATTCAACGACTGGCGTGTTTATTAGTTGCTCGTCAGGTCGGATTTACATAGATGCAGTGCCACGACAACGCCGCCCACATATAGACCGACAACTGACCCAGACGGCCTTTACCCATATGATCAGGTACCTAGAAGCCTGTGTACATACCATTAGGCAATTCCATAACTTCAGGAGCCTTGATGAGTTGGCCAATAACACCAGCCCGTGTGAGTGCAACGGCGGCCAAATCTACATTAAAAGTACGTCCATCCCATACACGTTGGAACGAACAATCGGCTGCATTGCATGCGTCAGTGGAAAGTTCCAGGTGTTGCTAGTGCGTTGCAGTGACGTCACAGATGGCCACCCATTGCCGAGCCTTTATAAAATGGTCGAGGCCGCAGCCAGCTATCGAATCGAGGCCCGAATTACATCGTGGGCATATATCAAATTCATCTATACTCTTACTGATAAACCACAAATCTATACCTTATCCATATATGCAAAGTGCCTAACGCCCTACCACAAGCATACATATACTAAAGTATATACCCCACGCACAAGTGCGAGACGTCCTATAAACCCACAAACCCACAAACCCACATCCAACAGGATATATCAGTATCTTCACCGCCGGCCGGAAACTACCAAAATGGCACCAGTAAGCTATTCCTACGAGTTCAGCTCCTCCAAGACCACTAGCACCCCAGCTGGCACTGCCTCCCGCACCGTCCACACCACCCCAGCGGGCACAACCGTCACAGAGCGAACCCAGCCCACCGATGGCGAACAAAACACCAGCACAAATTACTTCCCATCCGGTAACCGCCAGGGCGGCAGCAACGACATATCGATAACCGCGGAAGAAGCGGAGCGGCGATACTTAGAGGCTATGGAGGACGAATACGCCAAGCGTGAGGGGGGTGCCTAGTGCCCTCAATTTGTCTAGCTCACGCAACCGCAGATTCGAAACCGCGCAGAGTGCACTCGCTGGCATTGAATTTTTAATTTGTATATCTTCTCCGCTTTTTTCTTAAAATGGGTTGCCGGAGCTTTGTAATATGTGCTCCTTACAGTTAAATTCCGTGCTTGAATTTGTAGTATACCAGTAACCAGCGGAGGGTTTGCTCACCAAAATGACAGGGCAATACCAATCTCAAAATGACCGACTTCTACAGCTACAGAATACTAATTGGCCATACCGTGCCCAAAATAATTATAACCCATTCCAACCATTTACCAAGCGCGGCGATATATAACCCAGGCCCCTATGTATGCCCCGACTGATACCCGGGCTCTATAACAAAATTCAAAGGAAAGACAGGAAGCACAGGCAGAAGACCGGTATAGTCTTTACTACAGCTAGGGACACTGAGATAGCAACCACCGCTGCCTCAGTATCAAAGTTGGTTCCAATACCCATCGCATTCGGTCCCGCATGCATGGCTAATCTGCCCTCCTAGCAACTTCCAGTCCAAACTCTCTCTCAATACTTCCTATGCTGCTTAAACTTGCAAGGGTGGACCTTGTTGCCTTCCCTCAACCTCTGCATCCACTCCGGTTCCATCGGGACCCTCAACGGCGAAACAGAGGGTGCGCCTCTGCCCTCGCTGTCACCATCTCGCTCTCTAGATCTCCCTCGGTCCACAAAATTGTCTGCTTGCTTCTTCGACCCATTACTAGGGTTTCGTCGAAGCATCGCTCGCACGCTAGGCGCCGAACGGCTCCTGTTTCGGTTGATCGTGAATCTTCGGTCCCTAGATTCACGCACGCTGAGGTTTTCATAATCACCGCCAGTCTGTCGTCGTTGCGAGTGCCCGCTGTGCCTTCCCTTCCCTTTGTCCGCCCTGCCCTCATCTGCTAAACTGGCGTCGTGAGAGCAACCTCCCCGTGTCGCGTCCAACGGCTTGTCCTCGGAACCAACCGACCCTCTTGGTGCGGAAGCACGGGGCACGGGCGTATTGGCCTTGTGCGTATTGCCTCCATCCTCCCTAACGCGCAGGCCGTGGTAGCGACTGCTAGACTCTAGGCTTCGTGCATTCTTCAGCAGGAGTACCCTGTCACTCATGGACATGCTGCTGGGCCTCGGTGGCGCCGGCTCAAGGCTAAAAATCCAGCCCTCTTGCATGCTGTTCAACTCCGCCCACGTATACCGAAACACGGGAGGCGATTCCCGGTAGATGTCCTTGTATGATAGCCCAAAACCATATATGAGACCCTCACCGCCAGCACTAAGAACCTCGAACGCCGTCATTGGAATCACCGGAAGCGCAATGTCTCCACAGTACAGCCTAGCTCCCGACCTTTCTGCGCCATCATAGTAAAATGACTCCTCTTCTGTTTTAGAACGCACGTAGCTAGGACCGGCTTCGCTACCAGGAGCATTTTCCGCATCGGTATCTCGAGGGCCGAACTCTTTGAATGTTTTCGTACAGTGATATCCAACGAGGGCTTTAGGTATATAGAGGGGATGGTGCTTCTTCCGATATCGACTAGAGGCGTGGAGCGACTCATGGGAACTATAAACATTCCAGGGCTCGTCATCGAACCAGTGTGGGCGATATCTCAAAGGCGTACGAACGTGCCGTTTCCGACTAATAGCAGCGTTCCGTAAACGCGAGAAAATACTGCTATCCGACGGCTCGTCTATCTTGGCGGCAACCCAGTGACTCTTGTAGATAGATTCTTTGAGGGCGCTCAGTCCTACTTCGCTGTCAAGCTGATAGTCTGAAACAAGCGAATTCACACGCTTCTTGCTGAAAGTCAGGAGCTCGTGACATTCCGAGATCATAAAAAGGAAGACAATGTCGGACAATTCATTGGGGTCGGGCTTCAAGAACGGAAAACTACGTGCGAACTCATGCGTGAGCTGCCCGCCGCCAATGTTGATATGCGAACCCGTAAACCAAACTTGTCGGAGGGGCTTCGCAGAGCCTTCCGAGCGAAACATAAGAAGAGGCGCGTGTGAATCCCTATCCTCATCCAGTGCCAGGGCATGGACGGCGTACTCGATATCTATGAAAAATTAGCTCTCCTAAAGGTAAAACACATAGACAACAGCCATCAAAGCCCTACTCTCGTTCAGCAGTAAATGCCGAAAATTGAAATATCCACGCTTCCAAAGCTTTTCATCCTCTTTAAGCTTTTCGGACGGCTCTTCTCCGAAATTCGACCACCCGATGGTATCAAGACATCCTAAGAATTTAACAGAGACCTTGTGTAGAACCACAGCGTCCGATTGAGCCATCTCGAAGGCAAGAGCACTGCAGGACTCCCTCCAAGCTTCGTAGTCTTCGGTTTTCCGGATCTTGCCAAATTTAGGGTCAAAGTAGGTGTCATATAATGTCTCAAAGGCGGTCAACCCGGCCTTGTTGAAGAGGCCAATCTCTGTGATCAGTGCCGCAATCGCACGAGCAGCGAACGCGCCATGGGAATACCCGAATAGGTAGATTTCATCCCCGGCTGACCAGTTATCTACAAACTGATTAGCCAAATTCCATACGAAATCATAAATCGTAAACTACCTGAAAGATAAGTATAAGCTTCCGAAATTGTAGTGTGAAGGCTTTTATTAAGACCGAACTCTAGGAGCCATTGGTGGTTTAATCAGCATGTTGCCGGCAGACCCAGAGTAGTGCTCGTAAAGGACCATAATCTCCCTTACCATCACCGCTACCCCGTCCGCTCACGTAGTACACCAACTGCCGCATCCGCGTCGCTTTGTGTTCCGCTGTAAGCGAATCCGAGAGGCGCCTCAAGTTTGTTCGTGGAGGAGAATATCTCAAGTGCTTGGCACCTGGTGTTGGTCTTGCGTAGTTCTGGGTCGCTGCGTGTATATATAATTATAAGACATCAGACCCAAACTTTAAATCGGTTGATCTTGATTGCAAGTAACTCCAGCACCAGGCTTCCATTAGCTTACCGTCTAAAATAAGAACAATCTTTTTGGCCCGTGTTGCCAAAGGCATTTCCAACATTGGCGAAGTCTTTTCCGTTTCGGAAAGCGTCAGTCTCGGTGGCTCTACATAATTTTGAGAGGTAATCCCCTCTGGCAGGATTCCCGATGACAGCGGTAATATTCCATATGTTGACGCTTTGTTCAACTCGCTCTTGGCTTCCTTTAGCTCCCCGGTGATTTCTCTCACTGTTTTCTCGAGTGCATTAATACGAATATCCGTCTGAAGCGATGACGACACAGGCGTCAGATCATTGCTAGTTAGTGGGAGGGTTGGAACAGCCCCATCAGCAGCCAGCGGGAGCTGGTGCCCGCTCGGGATGTAAGGCTCCAACCCAGCGAAATGTTTGTGAAGATCGAGTTCAGAGGGCTCCTTTGTAGACCCTTCGCACCACAACGATGGATTTTCCGACTCGAGCTTCACATCCGCAAGCTGAGATGCCTTTGTTGGCGTTGGTGCGTCTGGAAATTTGGATTCAAGATGGGTTCTAGGACTATCATCCGTGGCTGGGGTTGGAGAGCAAGCCGGTGGATTTGCAGTATTAGAAACAGCTCCTTGTAGGTATCCGTAGTCTAGCCCGCCGCTAGAACTGCGTATCGTGCCACTAAGCCGGGGGATCCTGGAGTATGAACGATTCTTCGCTCCGGGTCCGAGCATATCAAGTGGGTGCGCCGGCCCATTTGGGTCGTTTGTTGTAGGCCGATATGGCGGCAAGGCCAGGCCAGGTGGTGGAGGCGGAGGCGTAAGTCTCTGTCGCTGGTTTGCCGGGAATGGGAATATCTTTGAGTGATGGGGTCGATGGTACAGGTATGCTCCATCTTCTTCATCATCATATTCTTCTTGGTAAGACGTGGTGACGCCATTGCCGCTCCCCAGGCCAGTGTAGGAGGAGCGGGGTGACTCGACTCGAGTGGCGGCTCTATTGGAGCCTAGTGTGGAGTATTTATTTGCACCTTTGCGGCCGGGCTCTTGAGATATAGTACCGTCTAGTTGAGGCAAGCTCGGACGAGCACGGATACTGGCCTCCAGGCGGGATAGCTGTTTCTCAGAGGGTACTGGCATCTTGGGGCGTAACATGCCATTAGCCTCGATATTCCCCCATTCTGCCGGCACACTCTCAGGTGACCCGGTGTTGTATATTGAAGCTAGGCGTCGTACTGACATGATGACTGAGGATGGCTGTGAACTTGAACAGCGATGGCTCATCTTCCAAGGGCTGCAGCTGAGGTCGGGGGGAGGAGGCCCGGCCCAAGCAGCATTGGTTGTTTTCTTTGTTTATTTTACTAACAATACGCGTATACGTACGTGATAACATTGATCACTGGTGATTACTCTAGTGTTTACGACACATATTATTTCCCTCGCGATGTTGGGATCGCCAACTTATTACATGCGTTGTTATTGTTGTATCTTTCAACTAGTCTCTATATACTATTTACACACCCATGCTTGCTTTATAGCGCTGCTATTGACACACCCATGTAAAACTATACACCCATGTAAAATTACACACCTATATAAATGCTAAGGCTGTAGTTGACGCACCAAAATTTGTATGTGAATGCTACAGCTCCAGACATTTTGTTTTCGAAAGAGCAACTTATATGCTATTTACACACCCATGTATAAGTTACACACCCATGCAAACGCTAATATAACTTGCAATAATCTACGCAAATCTACACAATCCCACACGTCTACATGTAGCATTCAATCGACAAACGCTTGTATGTCGGAATTGCTATATCCCACCATACAGTAGTATGTGTTATCCGATGAGCTGTTGAATGAAATCCGCAGGATATCACATACTAACGGCTAGACGACGGCGCCATCATCGTTGCCATGTCATTGTACAGCCTGCGTTCAACCAGGACATCGACGGAACAACCGCGCCTGCTCCATATATATAAAATTATAACGTATTTTGTTGTTATTGTCATTTTTTTGACTACGATTATCTTATGCGATTATACTGGAGCTGGAATATTCATATACAAATTTTGGTGTGTCGCTTCCAGCCTTAGCATTTACATGGGTGTGTAATAAACGCCACGGGGCATGGGTGTGTCAATAGCAGCGCTGTAAAGCAAGCATGGGTGTGTAAATAGCATATATATTTAAGTAGTTCTTTCGAAAACACAATTTCTGGAGCTGTAACATTCACATACAAATTTTGGTGCGTCAACTACAGCCTTAGCATTTACATGGGTGTGTAATCACATGGGTGTGTAATCAAGGGCAATGCTACGATGACACCCATGCTTCTCCGTAATCAAATTTCACACCCATACAAGTATCAATTTTGTATAGTGTAAATACAATACTAGCGTACTGTGTAAGCATGAAAAATGAAAATCACAACACCAAAACCGAACCCCTATAATCGTAGCCTCATATACATACACGTCTACACACATACATACATGTCTACACACGTTTACGCATAATACTCGACCGCCACCAGCAATATGCCAGACGTCCCATATCCCACCACGCACTACACATCGTACGATGCGTTATTACATGAAATACAAACAGTTTCGCGCGCGAACGGTTACGCCATATCAGTTACGCAATATCAGTTACGCCATATCAGTTACGCGTACAAAACGCGATCGAGATCAACTTGTACAGACCTGCTACCTCGGCTGCGACTTCGGACAATCGCGTAATGCATCCAAGTCCAAGGGCATTACGCGATAATATACACAATCACGCTTATACGCACATTACATCATCGATAACCGCCTATATGTCGGAATTGGCACACAATATACCTCGTCCGATGGGTTATTACATGAAATCCGGAGGATACCGCCAAACGCGACCATAGCGGGCATTTAACATCTTGTTATATATATATCGGTTGCGACTTCGACGCGAACCAGAGGGGTCCAGTCTAAGGGGATCCGCAAACAATCGTCAAAACGCACCAATTGACCGTTCCAAATCACGATCTATCGTGACCACACGCCTCATCCACTATGCCGGAGTACAGCCTCAGAACCAAGTACTATGTACAATGCGCACGCTGGGAATTCAACCTATCATATGGGAGATAGCTACCAAGTTTAATATCCCCAGATCCTCTGTTCGAGATATCTGCAAGCTCCCCCACAGTCCCACCACCTGGCAGGCCCAAGATTATGACTCCCCCAAAGCGACGACGTCTAGTTGCAGAAGCAACAAAGAGCCACGAAGCCAGGAGGACTCCCTGACTCCAGTTGGACCTCCAGGCCCTGGGATTTACTAAGAATCCTCCAGTATCATATCCTGCCTTTCATAAACCATTGGAAGTCCCAACGGCAATTGCCCTTGTTGATGGAGGACAATAGCAGTGTACATGATAGTAACATGGCTTGGGACTTCAGGGACGACAATAACCTGTCAGACCGGAATCAAGCACCTCACTTGTGTGCAAAAAGAACGTATCAAAACTCTTTGTTTCGATGCTCACTACTCTTGTTCTCAAACTCAGCGAATCACCGGGTTTTCAAGACGTCAAATTGACAGTGTGGGGAAGTTAGATTGCCCTTACTAAGGTCGCGAGCATGCTATTTTCTTTTTATCGTTGGCGTGTTATGCTTCAGCAAATATCAGAACTGTGCTGATTTTTGCGGAAGCACTTTTTCCATCACGTCACACACATCGCATCGACTTTTGGTATGTCCCAGCGCTAATAGACGAGCCTGCCGCCCTTGGAAACCTTGAGGCGCGAATACCATAATAATTTCACAACAACACGTCACTAGGCGCCATGGTGAGGAGCTACACCCTACCTGCGTCGTTGAGAGGCATAGACAGACGCAAGGATGGATGTTTTAGGGCAGCTTCGCTGGCATACGCAAGGGGCCCGGCATATTTTAGGAGAAAGATTAGGGCAGCATTAGTAGCGAGACTTATAGACAGCACATTGTTCATGTTATCAATAGCTGGGTAGACTTATACCGTCGTAATTATAGTAAAAACCTTATCTTAATGCAAGATAACGCCAGTGGGCATTCTATAAACGCAACCATAATTGACTTGTAAGAGCGTGGTATCATTATTATTAAATGGCCAGCATTCAGTCCTAACCTCAATCCTATAGAAAATATATGGGACTTTATAAAGGATTATATAGAGGATAAATATGGACATATCAAGCAGCCTTCATATAGTAATCTGAGGGAATGGCTATTGGAGGCATGGGACGCAGTAGACAAGCAAAAATTAAGATCACTTGTCGAAAGTATGCCAGCTCGTTGTCAGGTGGTAATTGACGCTAATGGCATGCACACCAAATTTTAATAAAACGGTACCTATTTTTTGTATTATTTTTACCCTCAGATATGTGTACGCAGAATTCATGAAAACACCTGTATAACAAGCTTAAGCCCAAGTACAGTACGATGGGCACTACTTGTCCCAGTACCTAGGTATATACCCATATGGATTAAGAATTAAATCTAGCCTACAGACCAGGTTTCCCAGAGGCGCCGTTTTATGCCAAACTTTTATTATAGTTGTACACCAGAATTCTAGAATCTCCTGGGCCGGACCTTGAGGTCCACACCGGAAATATCGGACTATAGTGGGTCACGATCACGGTCAGGCAAAAGGATAGAATACTGAATCAATACAAGGCTAGTATACAGTGCAATCTGTGTTGGTTCCTTGCACCCACCAATATCGGCTTCATGGTCAGTGGTGGATTCCGTATATTCCTGACCAGTTGTAATAAAAGTGGAAAACGTTACGCGGGCCTCGGTGCCCTAGGAGACTGCTGGTTGCAGTTGACACTTACTCCATGCGCATATTTACCTATATCCCGCCGTCTCAGGAAGGTATACCGCTCTCGATTCAAAAATTCACTTAGATCAAGGTTTGAGTTCAAGATATATGTACACGGAAGGCCCTGTACATTTATACTGTCAATTCCCCAGCCAGACTGTTCATCTAAGGTTCAATCAACCGGCCGCCTAATTAATTTATTTCGGCGCCGTGTACATTTAAAGAGGTCTTGTGCGTGTCCACCGTAACACGATTGACGGGTTTTATCGCGTGCGAAGTGCCACAACCTTCTCAGTACTACTTTGACTCCACGCGAAATTTAGATATACTGACCTATACAATCATATATGGGCATCCAACAAACATCTTTACCCAGTTTGCATGCGTATTAATATGCCGGTTTCGCTATGTCAGTGCCTACAAGTAGCCGAAGCACAGATACAATCACCAAGCCGTTAGATCCAGCCCCTAGAACCTTCAATTAATCATGGCAAGTTATGAATCCAGATCAGATGAAACGTCGGTATAATACGGCCGTACACTGATATCGCGCATAAAACTAGCTCTAATACGCAAATTCTAACTAAATATATATATTTATACTATGTCTACATACTCAACCGATACCGCCTACAATCATCGCGCACGTTTGGCCTCCCCTACTACGAAAATTTCTAGGAATTATAAGCGATGTTTTGCCATTCTATAAGGTTACCTAGATACAAATAACGCCGACACAGATACGCACCAACTAACTGAACGCCGTGCTGATCGGCCGAAAATGCAGGAACATGTGTGCGACAATGCATCATACGAATTACTTGTATATGAGACGACCTAAATTGGAACCGACCCTTGAGGGCTTCCAAAAGTGACCGGGGTTTCAAAGTATCTTGCTTTATCCTGACTGAAGGTCGTTATCTGTTTAGTCCCTTCAAACCACCATGCCTACGTACAAACCATTATCGCCGGAAATGTTTATATCACGCTGAGTAACCTTGCAACTGGACTTGCGGTTTTCAAAACAGGTATACAAAGGTAATTATGAGGGGCAAGGTTAACGAGCAGGTTACCGCACGTCCTACTACATTCGACCACAGGCCTAGCTATGGTGGGCCACGCACCCTGTTCAAATTCGTGTTCATGTAGTGATAGAGATCGGGACCTAACATCGACGATGTGAGTTTAACGGCCTAGTGAGACCCCAGCTGCCCAAAAAAACATATACTGGTCTAACAACCCTTTCCGTAAAGATTCAACTCTAGTTTTTGATACTATTATGATACGACTAGGAATGCATCGTCAAGTTGCATTGCAGGATGTCCTAGAATTGATCTTGGAACCAAGCGAAGAGTTCGAGAAATACTGGCACAAAGCCTTGAATTCGAAATGCGGACCTCAAGATGCAACGTTATGCAACACAGAGTGAACGTACTATCTTACCTGTTTTGCTCTATTGGCAACCAAAAGAGCTCTGGTTTACTACTTTGTTCTAAATATGACAGCTAGCTTGGAAGCACTTCATTACCAGTGTACATGTGTAGAACTTACCGATACCACCCATGGACTGACTACCCCTAGGACCTTCAAGGAACTGGAAATTTAAATATTTGAACATCGACCAGATACCACGAGGCGTTAGGAGCAGAAGGGCCAAATCGATATAGCCACGGATCTGTCCCATGGTCCAAGATTGTGGTAGGTATCTAGCAAGCTTATAAATCGATCACTCTATAAAAAATTTCTAGAGACGGGTTTCTGGTTCACAGCGCTGCCAACACGCACCGCATCAAGGTCGCAACTTCGGTGACGTCCGCGTCCTCCCTCCGTGTTGGACTTCCAATTGATAATAACGTCTTCTCCCTCCGCCAACCGCCAACCTCAACCCCATCACCACCATCTCATCACCACCCCGTCCACTGCCAACGTTTTAGGAGCACACCATCCCCAGTCCGTCATTGGTTCGTAGCAATAGTTGCATAGAAGCATCCGGTAACTCACTCGTTGAGCCTGCACCAGGGCCAGGTCACTATCACTACCCGAGCTCGACATTCCATCTTGCAGGTACGTATGATTCCGGTGATCATAGTACGTCAGCTTCTCCACACCAGGTTGCAGAGTTCGGCATTCCCTATCGAGTTCTCTCCCAGAATACTACTCTACATCCATACGGAATATCCTTCACTCTACCCCCATCCCTAGCTCCTGTATAATTGCCCATGAAGTATCATTTCTCTAGCTCTCCGTATTCAACCCACCGTGCCTGAAGTTTCCTAGCCCTAATAGTGATCTCCTTGATCTGTCGGCCCAATATTCTTGAAACCTTAGTATCTAACTGCTGTTGACGTTCCAACTCATTGATAGCAGTTCATATATATCCTGATACCCAGGATTCACACTTCACTAGTACTCTTATATACAATGGCTGCCCCGAGACTTGGCCCATGGCTTATATGCCTGGCATTTTTATTCTGGTTTATCTCGGTTGATGCCATTCAACCATTCAACCGAAACCCTACTGGTCTTACTCTCTTTGGCCGAAACACCGCTACTTCTTCTAAGCCCAAAGACGCTCCGGAGAAACGCTCTGCAGAGGCTAAGCCGGACCCATACTATTATTACTACCCACCCCCATATTATGGTCCTTACAATCCTCCACATCAAAGCACAACGGCTCAACACAGCCCCGGTACCAGCTCCAGCATTAGCTCCAGTACTATTGGCACTGGCACTGGCACCAGCTCAGCTAGCTCAGCGTCCAGCCCAACAGTGTCGTCATCCATCTCGACTTCTGTCATATCAGCATCCACCTCGAGCACACCGCTATCTCTGTCTCAACCAACAATTTCTTCGGATACCACCAGCACAACCACTGTTGTTGAAACCGTAACTTTCACTTTAACCGGAAGTAGCTCAAGGTACGTTCTTAAATACCAGGCTCTCTTGAAGGCACTCAACCAAGAGTGGCCTGGGGCTGATTTGTATTCATTCGCCTTTAATAAATGCCAGCTCGTCCATGACTGGCACAGGCTCTTCAATTTCCTCTGGGACGACAATTACAACAGGTAGCTCCTCATCAAGTGTCAGAAGTATCCCGGAATCCGAGTCTCCATCGACAACTTCCCCAGCCACAACAGGAAGTTCCTCGTCAAGCGTTATCAGTATCCCAGAGTCTGAGTCGCTGTCGAGTTCAGCTACCAGCTCCAACATCATATCAGAACCTGAAACAACTTCCACAACTTCACCCCAAACTACCATCCCTAGTAGCTCAGTAAGCAGCACCTTCAGCATTATATCAGAACCCGAGCCTACGTCGACGTCGTCTCCGGAAACTTCCTCCAGCAGTACCTATTCAACAATAACTTCGGCCAGCAATACCACAACAGCAACGGGTATTACTACTTCGGGCTCCGTTATGAGTACTAGCAGCTCAAGCTTGATACCAGATCCGGAAACAACGTTTGTCTCACCTCTGTCAAGTTCTACGAGTACCTCAGACTCTACCACATCGGCCACTACCACAGCCACAACGGGTGTCACTACTTCATCGTCAAGCCCGGCTTCAAACACTACCAATACTATATCAGGAACAAGCACAGCCTCGTTGCCGTCGAGTCTATCTACAGCCAGCTCCTCATCCCTCGAGACTATCGGCATCATCACCACAGCAACTGCGACAACGACTGTAACACGAACTTCATCAAGTTCCGCAAGTTCAAGTCTTATATCGGAGCCAGACACAATATTAACATCGAGCTCATACACCAGCAGTAATCTCTCCACAGTAACTTCGAGCTCCTCAACAAGCATAGCAAGCACAACGACAAACTCTTCCTCAAACCCCCCATCGAGCAGCTCTAGTCTTATCCCGGAGCCGGAGATAACATCAACTTACACTTCATCATTAGCAAGTTCTAGCAGCTTCTCATCTCTGACTGCTACAAATACTGCTGCTGCTGCAACAACCACTACAGCTACTTCAAATGCATCCTCAAGTAGCTCTAGCCTGATATCAGAACCGGAAACGGTTTCGACATCCTCCCCATCCATAACAACGACGTCTAATGCGACAATCATTGGCGCCTCGTCTAGTTCTCCTGTTACAAGCACGACATCCAACGTTACAACAACAAGGATATCATCCAGTTCACTATCCAGCAGCTCCAGCTCCGGCTTGATTACAGACCCCCAAACAACATCAACACAGTCAATCACGTCGACTACTAGCTTTTCTACTTTGACATCTTTCAATGTGTCCAGTACCTCAATAGCGTCTTCTTCTCTAACCACCATCAATACAACCAGCTTTTCAATCAATTCAACGACCACCACCGCGGCGACTACACCAAGCACAGACAGCTCACGTATTGTGACGCAACCGGAAACAAGCTTGGCGTCCTCCACCAGCAGCAGCATTTCAACCACCACTTCGTTTAATTCAACCATAACCATCACAATATTTACTTCTACCTCAGTCCCTGGGAATTTGACAATCACTAGCCCCTCTACCCTTACGTCTGTCAATGCCACAATAACAACAACTGTAACGACTCCAAGCGGTATTTCAAGCATAGGCAACTCTAGTAGTATATCAATTCCGGAACTGATATCCTCAACCTCGGTTCCCACCGCATCACCAAACTCGACGATAACCACAGCCACCATCCCAACCACATCCAGTTTCTCTACAACTGTGACCAGTAATTCTAGCCTCATCACAGTACCAGAGTTCCCTAGCACTTCCACTTACCTGACAACTTCAATAACCACTGGAAATATAACATCCACAGTATCCGCCAACTCGTCCACAGCGATACTAACGACAGGTATTCTGACTACTACCACGACTGGTGCCGCTACTACAAACAACTCGGATTCTACCAGCAGTATTTCTAGTACCTCAAGCCTTATACCAGATCCTGAAACAGTGCCTACATCCTTCTCAAGCTCTGGTTCGATTTTAGTGCCCGCCAATACCACCACAAGCCCACTTACAAGCTCATTCGGCACATCTAGACTCACTGCAACTTCAACTATCACAATCCCTGGGAATACAACGACCCTAACATCTACTATCTTTTCCGAATCCTCCACGTTCACTGAAACCTCAACAATCTCTGACCCAGATACCACCGTAACGTCCACTTTGACAAACACTGCTCCTTCATCAGTCACAACGGGCACAACCACTAGCTCGGTAAAAACGTATGCTTACAACCCATATTACCCATATAATCCAGACCCGTGGTATTATTCGTACCCAACACGGCCTACTAGCACGTCTGTTCTGTCAGAACCCGGCTCGAGTGTTTCCGAACCTATTTCGACTTCAAAGTCACAAAGCTCATCGGTTATCTCTGCGGCCAAGTCTACTACGTCCTTAACCTCCGAGTCATCGAGTTTGTCCAGCTCAATTGTTTCTGCACCCGGAGAATCGAGCACAGCTACCAGTTCGCCGACATTTACCACCTCACAAGTATCATGGCCCAGTACTCCGCCGATAGCCCCAGGGGGGATTTGTGGGCCCACAAATGGATTTGGCTGCTTCGGTAGCCCATACGGCCCATGCTGTTCACGATCCGGGACCTGCGGACGAGACGCCCTTCATTGCATCGTTAATTGTCAACGAGGGTTTGGTGAGTGCTCAAACTCTATGCTAAGCCCTGATGGTAGATGCGGTGGCCGAGGAGGATATATTTGTCACGAGGATGCTGGAGGAAATTGCTGTTCACAATATGGTTGGTGGTAAGTGGTCAAGGTCTTAGTTTCTATCAGTTATGAATATCTTCCATGCTGACCCAAACGCAGTGGTGATAATGGAAACTACTGCGGCGGCGGTTGCCAGCCAGCCTTCTCCGTCTCGGGTTCATGCAACGCCAAGCCAGGATCCTCTTACGATGGCCGCTGCGGTGAGAGGTTTGGAACTACGTGCGACGGAGGTGACTACGACGGACAATGTTGCTCTCAATACGGCTACTGGTAAGTCTTCGCCATTGAGTGGTTGCTGGCAAGCTCTAATCCTTTTCTGCGCCATATAGTGGTATTACGAACGCCCACTGCCGAGCAGACTGCCAGAGCGGATGGGGCCGCTGCTTTGCCCCCTAAAAGACCTACTATGGCATAGAAAATATCTTATTACTACCTCTCAGTTTTACCTTGTCTTTTAACATTCTTCCTATTCGGTAGCTACAGGATTGATTCCTGAGTGGTGATACCAGCAGCCCCCAAGGGGCAATTGGTTCTATCCGTTTATACCCTTATATAATTACTTCCGTTTCTATTTTCTTTCCATTATACCATTGCCCTAATGTTCCTAGCAAGCAAACTAACTTTAGCTAAAGTAACTGAGCCCTAACGTTTAATTCACTCCTATCAACTGTCTATAAACTTCTACTGGGCACATAAACCACTTGCCCAGATTGCTCCCAATAATGTACCAACCTCCAATTAACAGTTCCAACTAAGCCTGACGGGCAATAGGATAAAACCACAAAGACACAACTGCCTCCATGTTACAAAAAGCACCTATCAAGCCTAAGCCGTACAGGTCGAGAACACACCTGAAACTTAACTCCCATATACAACTGATTATACAGATGGGGCTCCAACCACCAACTATACATACTATGCTTCAATTGAGTTCCCTAACTAGCCTGCACCGCTTACACAGCACTCGAACTCGGAGCGGTGCCTACCCTTAACTCTAACTACTGGCGCCTGCCCGCCCACCCGCTGCCGTTGTGTAACCATCCTATCCAAGGAACGTCGCCGCAATCACAACATGACGGAAAAAGCCCGTCTGTACCAGCCCGCCGTTAAAATAGCGTGCAGGGCACAGAGGCAAACATATATGCATATCGCTCTTTACTGTTCTGTGGTCCTTCAGATAGAAGTTAAAATGCACCACTACGCGTATCTAATATTTCGCCTCGATCGTGAACCAACAACGCCTCGTACGTGCATCTAACACTGTTGGGATTTGTGATACGCAGCATAATCAGACTATTAACTCGCTGGCCGGACCTATGCACAGGCAAAATCATCGCATAGACGCCATGGTTAATGGTTACGGTTAAAGAGGGAGAATGCTTTTACCCCGCTTCATAGCTACAGAGTTGAAGCCCAGGCCGGCATTTGTCCGAATGGTGTGATTCCCTCACCGATTTCCAAAGCGCGGTACACATACACGAGTGCTGCGCTGCGTTACCAGGCCCCGGAAATTACAACGGAACTGTCCGTAGGTGGTGTATCCGATATGCCAATATTGTGTGGCATATAGAGCTGAGTGGTACCAGATGCACTTACGATTTGTCTAGGTCCTCCCCGTACGCCCGTGTGCTATGAATTGCATTGCAAGCATCACCCATACGCCATGCGGCGTGCAACGACACCAACACCAGCTCCAAACAATAAATCAATTGATACGTTTTAGGATACTAACTCTCTATATAAAATAAACTTTACTTACCCACGCAGATATGTCGCCAAATATAGCCGTTATATTTTACGAGATACATCTGTCTCATTCTGATACTCTATCTTCAACAATATCGTAGGGGTCGACATGACCATATATGTCAAGGGGAACCCTTGAACATTTTCTCGGAGAATAAAAGAACGGTATCTGTAGGCAGGCCATGAAGATGCTCAGCACAGTGCATGATCGACGAGACATGCGTCGGGGTAACATTATTTTCTAACATGTGCAACGGTTCATGGTATGCACCTTGAACCGAACCGTATACACATAAATATAAGACGTAGACCGTATACTCGCTGCGCAGGCTAGACCAGGCTCAATTGATCAAGGTTTTCATAGTGTTGGTTAGCCAAGCACAAGCCTAGACACAGCGGGGATGTGGGAATGATCCGCAAAGCCAGCCGGACGGGCCTCGCCCGATCGGACTCACGGCACACTAGAGCTATAGTCGCAGATGCAACTTGTTGGAGTAGCGCAGGTCGACGAAAATAAGGTTCCCGGGGCAGGCAAAGCAGCTAGCAAGAGATAGTTACTCTAGAGAAATCACGACTAACCTTTCCATCATCAACTGTTCGATGCTTGCAGGTTCTAGCCCATCAGAAGGATGGGAGGTACGTATACGCTGGGTTGTCTAGCATACACCCAAGGCTACGTCGACGATGTATATCTGTGTGTATATATATCGTGGTTGGCCCACGGTCCACGATGCATAAGGAAGCAAGATAGGCTCCATAGAAGACACGGACAGAGACTAGTGATCATTCTAAATACGCTTACACAGTGCATTCCTCTATACAAAAGCTGCTGAACCAGCCTACCGGTTCTACAACGTTCGATATGAAGACTCTTCAACTTGGACAATATTACATCATAGCATATGAGGATTGGATCGGTGGACGAATAATCGGAGACCGACTTGTTGGTCGCCATCCGATCGAAGACCGGTCTCTCCAGCCAAAGGCGATCTACAGGCTGCCCCCTGGGATCAAGCCCCATTCTGTCAGTACTGATAGCAACCTCCCCCCGCGTCAAATATATACAACATTGATATATATATATATATACATGGGAATGCTGACGATAGCAATAATTCTAACACTCAACAGCCCTGGGTTATCGATCCTAACGATCAGGGAGGATTTATATTCGAGGCTGGGGGTGCCACAGTCGGCGCTCGAGGTGACCAACTTGTGGCAATCCTGTACGGGGAAGAGGACTACGACAAGAATTGGTTCATCGAACCTGCAAGGGGCGGCAACGGTGCCCCCACATATACGTACGTAACATTGGCAATTGTATCGACCCTCCCTATGCGCCAGAACGCCAGCATAGAAAGACGCGCAATGTTAGCGCTGGCCCACGCTGACCTATTGCACGGCGATACACCTATAGCGTGAGGTCGGAACGCGGAGAGTTCTGGACAGTGGATAGGGTTCCCTTCCCTCAGGGGCACAGGGTGAGGACTTGAACCAGATCCAGTTTATCGTCATGCTTCATGCCCCCAGTGGCGGTTGAAGGCAGTAGGACTGTGGCTCATGTGTGACTTTTGCAATTTAGATTGTCCTGAGGCAACGCGCCCCAGGCGATGACCAAAGCTTCGTCTTGATCCGGGTTGATAATGAGGCCGAGGCCACGGACGCGTCCGAACGCGAGAATGGGCATAGTAGCCGTCCCGACCACAACAGGTATGGGAAAGGGTACAATGCGGAGAACCAGGACCGAGTTGGCGCCCGCCGCGGCGGAAGAGACCGCCAGTTCTGCGCCTAAGGTGGGCTGACTTTTGACAGGCCTCGTGGCCTCGTGGAGTGGATTTGGATGGTTGGCCTTGGCGGTTGGAGAAACTCCTAGGGCTCGTTTCAGGACGCACCCAAACTGTTAGCCTCCATTGGAAATTGTATCACGGGCTTTAAATTTTGGACAAACTTGTGTTTTGAAAAAGAAAAGAAAACAAACCTCATACTGATTCCTCGACCGAGGAAATCCTACCTACCTGTCTTGCATTGTCACAAACATGTATACGTAAAGTTTACATCACAATGAATTCAAAGATGAGTAGATGAGATGAAATATTAAGATATACCTCGATATCTTTTAGTTGTATTCGACATAGGAAATTGACAAAAATCAAATAAAGACAAAAAATTGTAAAAAGCCCAAGATTCCAGTCGCTATGCAAAGGAGTGTGTCCAGTTGGTATTATAAATACATTTTCAAATCCAGCAGATATATATCAAGAAGAGAATTTTGTTCGGTTCAAAAATATCCGCTGTCTATATGCAGGTCGTGATATTATTAGGTCTTGCCATGTTCCAGTTCCGCTCTATATGGCGGAGGCAAGGGGGAGAATAGATCATGCAATTATCAGGAACAGTCTGACCAATTTACTCGTGGTCATTAAATGAAATCCAAAATTCAGGTCGTAAGGAGTGTATTGAAGGGAAAAAATCGACAGCAAGGAAAGATTTCTTTGGTGGCTTAAGCCAGGATGAGAGCGACAATGCTGATGACACCGGCCAGAGCGATGCTGCCGAATGCCTTGACGGACGAAGCCGAGCCAGTGGCCACTGGAGGGTTGGGGGTGGTAACGTTGACAGGTGGTGGAACGTAGGTTGGGATAGCAGTCACCAACGTAGATGGGACATACACTGGAGGAGTGTAGTTGTCAACCGGAGTGGTCGCTGGAACAGTCGGGGCCGGGACGTATGCAGGAGCAGTGACAGTTCCGGGGACCAAGACTGGCTTGGCCGGGTCGGTAGCGACGAGCTTGACAGGGCAGACAGTGATGGTGGTGGCGATGACCTGAGTGCTGTAGACTGGGACGGCTCCAGGGGTCTCGGTACCGGCTGGTGGGGCGGTATACGGGACCGTGATGGTGGTGGAGACGACGACGGTGGAAGCACCTGAGGTGACTGGTGGCAGAGTGACGTACGATGGGACAGCAGTGACGATGGCAGGGTTGCCCGGAATGTAGTCAGCGCAAAGACCCTGCATGTACTCGAGAGCACGTCCAACCTCAGCATCATCACCGCTCCAGGCTTCGACGCACTGGGCAACGTTGTTGATGTACTCGGTGTTGGGGCACAGGCAGGCAATGTCTCCACTGTTGACGCACTGGGTGATCTTGGTCCAGGTGTCCATGCACTGTGGGAGAACTGGCGGGCAGTTGGTCACAACTGGAACAGGTGGCCCAGCATAGGTGGTGGTAACAGCCGGGACGTCAGTATCAACTGGCGGGGTGTATTGAGCAGTGGTGGTGGCGTTGCTTGGAATATCGGTAGCAGTGCAAGTGTAGTCAGTGCAGACAGAGGGAACCGTCGTGGGAGAGTCCGTGTCAGGGTTGCCCGGGGTTGGGACGCCAGCTGGAGTGGTGGTGGTATCGACATCAGCAGGGTCAGAGGCAGTCGTGGATGCACCGCAGTCACCGCCATATCCGCAAGCGAGAGAGCTGCTGGTAGTGGTATCAGCGCCAGCTGGGCTCGTGGTAGTGGTAGTGGTCGTGTCGGCGTCGCAGTTGCCACCATACCGGCAAGCACCGCCAGGGGTCGTGGTGGGAGTTGCGCCGGGGCAGTTCTCTCCGTTGCACTCTGGAGCGGACGTGGTGGTGGTGGTAGTGGAAGGAGCATCGCCGGGGCAGTTCTCGCCATTGCACTCTGGAGCAGTGGTGGTGGTAGCGGTGGTGGAAGGAGTATCGCCGGGGCAGTTCTCGCCATTGCACTCTGGAGCAGTAGTGGTGGTAGTAGTGGTGGTGGAAGGAGTATCACCGGGGCAGTTCTCGCCATTGCACTCTGGGGTGGTAGTAGACGAAGGAGTCGCACCAGGGCAGTCCTCGCCATTGCAGACCGAAGGAGTGGTGGATGAAGGAGTTGCGCCAGGGCAGTCCTCACCGTTGCACTCTGGAGCGGTCGTAGACGCGGTGGTGGTGGTCGTGGAGGGAGTGTAACCGGGGCAGTCCTCGCCATTGCACTCTGGAGTGGTGGTGGTTGTAGACGTGGTGGTGACACCGGGGCAGTTCTCACCGTTGCATCCTGCAGGAGTGGTAGACGAGGTAGTAGTGGTGACACCGGGGCAGTTGTATCCATTGCATCCTGCAGGAGTGGTGGAGGACGTAGTAGTGGTGCTCGTGGAAGGATTGCTGTCACATCGGAACTTGACGTGATGGACGTTGAAGCCGCACTTCTTCTGGTTCTTGGAGCTCTTGTGGATCTTGCACTTCACAGTTTTGGCACCGCCGCACTGAGTGTTCTTGATGGGAGTAATGCCAGTACCACACTTGCTGACCTGCTTGCAGGAAGAACCGTCGGGCATGCCGTAGGTGAATTCGATGGTGGACTCCTTTTCCAGGGAGACATCGAACTCATCGACGGAGAACTTCTTGTCGCACTTGATCTCGTTGCCGTACCTGTCGGGCTCGACGTGCGAGGACGCGCATTTGGTCTGGGAAGACTGTCAGTTATCCATTCGTGGTTTCGATTTAGGAAAAAGGGAATACATACACCAGTGCCACGTCCGTTGCGCCTTTGGAGCTTGCTTTGCTGGCACTTGTATCCGGTGAAATCAAAGTTGTCGTACTTGGGGAGGTTGCCCACCGGGGCATCTGCGAAGTCGTAGCCGGTGACCTGCTTTGGGGTACACTTCTCAGAAGAGTATGCTGGGGGAGTGAACTTGTCACGTCCACCGTTGAACGGCTGGGTCCAGTCGACATATGTGGCAGAAGCGGCCTGGACAGCAGCCAGGGCGCTGAGGATTTGGAAAGTTCCCTTCATGTTTGTGGCTTAGATTATCTAGGCTTAAAAGATTGTGATAGACCTGAAAAAAATGGATTCAAAAGATGCTATAGAGACTGTCTGGCCAAAGCAGAGTCGACGGATTCAAATGGCTCTGCCAAATGTGTTGGAAATGTTGGATTTTAGACTGAGCGAGCGGTGGTCACGGCACAAGGCGGTGAGAAGAGGAAGATCACAAGGCGATAGGAAATATAAAAGAAAAAAGAGGAAAGAACAAACAAAGACGACAAAGACACTTGCTGAGGGAACTATCAAAAAGAGAGTCGAGAAGGTTGGACGCCGGCGCCTTTAAGTACCAGATGGGAGGTCCCTCCTGCAACCGCAAGCTCATACTACTAACATGTTCCTGCCCCGATACCCACCGCCAAAACAGTTTGTGCTATTTTAGTGAGAAGTAACCTTCCGAGCCCGCTGCCCGTGGACCGTCGTTGGAGCTGCGTACCAGTCTGGGCCGGGCTCTGCGCCAGGAGCCAAAAGAAATCGAGAGCTTCAGAGCCCATGCAAGCCCCTCCGGCAGGGATGCCATGGGACTGCCCCTCGCATGTGTCCACCAATCCGAGATGCCAGATGCTCAGCCGCCCCACTCCGACCCTGTCATTCTGTTCCTGCAGAACAGCGGGCCCGACGGGTTACCCTTTAGGGCCTTCGATGCCCCTAGTCTGTTACAAGTTATCTTAGACAACCTCTTGGCGCCAGTGCTGCTCGTTCCCCTGACAGTCTGATTTGCTTGTGGCCAGCACCCGAATCGCCCGAGGGCCTCCAGCAGGCGCCCAGCCGGCGCAAAGCAAAGGCGAGAAAAAACAATGAGCTGGGAAAACTAGCACCTTTGCAGACCATTCTGCACTGATCTCGACAATGCGGCATCTTTCAACCGACGATTAGCTGCGTAGCTACGAAATAACTGCGCGTTCGCATGATGTTCATGCCGCTTGGTCTTCGGGAAACTCGCACCCGGACCGCAGACGATATTAATGCCCAAATTACAGCTCTCCACATGCATAAACTGCAATGACACATGATTGAATGAGTAAACACGACAGACGAATCTTCCAACGTGGGTCTGCCGGTCAAGTCGTTATAGCTTCGTATCATGATTACCGTATTCATTCAGCGCCCAGCCCTCCCCCCGAGCCAAATCGAGCGCCTGAAAGTTAACCGTTGCGTTGAAATTGCTCTTTAATCTTTTAAAATAACAGCAAGCGCGAGGAAGTAACATTTACGCGTAATACATCCCAACCGCCAAACATTGTAAATCACTACGTAAGGCAGAGCTGCCTTCGCTTCAGAAGTCCGGTATTGAGCGCCAAGGGCAAGTTCATCTTGCGTCGACTTGCTCTCGCTCGTCCGTCGACGTCGGGCCGAGCGTCCTACGCGACGGGGAGTCTGAAAATAGCCACAAGTTTTGGCCGCAGGCGCGATCCTGGGCCAATTGACATGCTTTGGCCCCTTGCCTGCCAGCACCCTCAAACAACGAGCTCGACTAGTTCAGACCTCCGAGGGTTTGCTCGCGGTTCCTCATGCGGTCGATAAGAATCATGTGTTGAGGCCTCTCGACTGAGTTTCAACCCAATCTATTAAGATTGAGACCCCACATATATATAATACATCCCCACATCTATAATACGATAACATAGTCTACTGCTACACGGACACTCAAAAAAAATTTAAAAGCCAATCTACAATCATTTGCTATAACACACAAGTTATACAGCAACAAGCACACGACAAGATGAACACCCGCTGTAAATGCAGCCGAACCCCTGAGCATCCCGCCTGGGCTCCGCGAACCGACCCCCTATTCTCGGTCAGGGGACGGAGCCCGTAGGCAGCCTGGGCGAACGCACGATAGTTTGAATCCTGCTCCCTGCAGGCCTCGTAGTTTTGGGGATGTATTTCCTTGTTCCGGAAACTGTGATCCGAAGCCCACACGCAAGGCAAAACAATCTCAGATATCAGCCTACTGTAGGAATGGGCTGCGAGAATAAAGTCACGTAGCTTAGACAACCTCGGCCGTCGGATACGTACTAGGACGGAGAACCCCCAGCGATTGATGGCTGTCATTACGTTGGTGGCAAGTACTTTGACATCGACGTATGTATCTATACACGCCCATACAATTGACACGGTGGAATTCGCGAAACTATTGCCATTACTGTGAAAGCCCATCTGCAAGTGGCGCAAGTCGCCCGCCGCACGTTTCGAACCAAGTGTTTGATGTTCTAGACGGCGGTCGCAAACGCCCGAGAGATATATACGTCTCGTAGTCCTTATTGGCAGCCCAGCCGCATATCATCCGGCGCAGTGGTTCTGCGGCGTCAAGCCTCACGAGCTCAACCCCAGTAACAAGTGCGAATACAATGCATGCACTTCGTAAATTATCAACAGGACCATTGTCGAAACCATATCCTGGACGGTTGGCCGGAACCTTTGCCCCCGCACGTCAAATTCCCAAACCGTTGAATCGAACCCACATGAACAATCGGATTTCCCAAGCGGTGGATACCCGCTGCATGTTCCAGGCCGGCCGCATCGTCCGCTCAGAGTGGGTTGGCTAATTCTCCCCTGCGACCTGCAAACCGGCGCAACGCAGAGAACAATCCGGACAACTCGAGACAGAGGGGGAGGCGCAGTCGCGATCCCTTCAACTATCAACGATATGTTTTGTCCACAAGATACTACTAGCATACTACCCACGGCGAATTGTTGGCTATTACCCGTGTGCTTTGACCAAGCCAGCGGGGTCTGGCGCATTTCTGTTCCCAGAATGCAAGCATGCCAAGTTACGTCAATCCACTTTTTAAAATGTTGGCTTGCCTTGGGCGGACGGAGATATTGCCTGGCTAACGCTATTGAGCTGAATTGCCCTGGTCGCAATCGGAGTCCGTCCCAACTAACCGAGCAACTTGCCCTACAATATACCAATCTGTGCTGTTGCAATGTTGCGGCGTAAAGGGATATATTGGAGTCGACATGCTGGCCGAGTAACGTTAGAACGTTAGAACGCAACTACGGGCAATTGTCTATAGATCTACCAAAATTTATAAGCGCATCACCGATACCTATAGATACAGGCCGCCTGACATCAGATGTTTCGAGGCGACAACAGTATATACACACGCACATAGCGCAACATGTGACATCTGTGCCAGCGATAACTGTTACGAAAGTTAACCGCGCCCACGTTGCCATAGGCCAAAGAATCGAATCAATACCGTAATGGAATACGGTCAGACCTTCGTGGTACGGTATCTGTTTGCAAATTTGGCCGTGTCCCCCGCGGTTGGAACGCACATTATGTTTTTTTTCTTCACAATTAAGTAATTTCCCTCGGCCACGACCGCCCGGAGCTCGCTCGCTCGCGTCTGTGTACCTCTACGAGATGGAATTTATCAATTTATCCGTAGACCGAGAACAAAGTAGCCGAGGCAATTTACCGTATATTGCCCCCAATCAAGATTAATATCGAGGATCACGAGAGAGAAGTCCAAAAAACGCCGACTGGCGTTAGCTAGTCCGCTCCATTGGAGGTCCGGTCCATACGTACCCCACTGTAACGCTAGCCTGCCGTGTCAAAACATGAAACCGCAATGTTCAGACACAAGCACAAAATGTGAAAACACCGTTCTCAGGCCTGACCATCATATGGCCTGGCTCTCATTGCACGGCATCTACACAGCCTCTCTTGTTTCCGCTCTATTTGCAACGGCCGTTGCAACAGCCAACCGTCCGTTTAGGAATTTCCTAACCTCGTCTGATGCTGTTTCCAACATGTCGCCATCACACTGCATATGCACAGCCTCGGGTCGAGTCGACTGCACAGTACTTGCAATTGCATGCGTGTCAGCTTACAATATTATAGCTTATAATGACTTATATAGCCAACCCTCGCTTTCGCTTTCACATCTCCGTGGTAACCCAAACTGCGAACCGAGATACGAGATTCGTTGGCCGACCCGCGGAAGCCCGACGCGGTGGTGACAAGGCGGGCCAGCAGGTGTGTATGTTTGAACGGCTTGGCCCTGTGCTTGTTTTGCGGCCAGTCCGGGTTTCAAGTTTCAGTTCGGACATCAGTTCGATTTCTGGTCGCCGGGACACAGAAATTTAAAAGGAGGTTTTCAAAGTAGCTAGGATTAGATTCAGTCGCAATCGATCGCAGGCTCAGCTCCGGACCCAAGCCTTTGCTCAGACATCAGCCTGAAGCAATACGCTTATGTGACCTTCCCGAATCAATGATACTATCCTAATGAATCCAACCACACTTGCAACGCAATTCTCAGCTTTCAGCGTCGGCCGGCCCCGCCACCAACGCTAACGCGCACTCTCGTGATGTAACGTAACCAGCTGACGCCTCACTTTGCGAACGCGCATGGTTCGCTGCATTGGGTGGAAATTCGGTGTCTGAGCTGAGCTTATGGATAGATGGTATGCCTAGCAGTTAACTGCAGTTATGCATGCATAAGGCGCTCTCGGCATGAACCACGGCATATCGGATTACCGCCTGACACTACATTGATATAGGGGTCTAGATATCTTTTTTAAAAAAGGTAAACGAGTTCTTTTTGGTATTAAGAAGGTAAAAAAAAAAGCAGCGCTCAAGTATTCTATATACCGGACGAAAGGAAAGTATGTACAGCCGAACCATCCCAAGGGTATCTAAAGAATAAAAGTACAAAAGAAAAGCAGGCAGCATGGTGTCAATGCAACATGGATGCTGCCTGTATTCACGATGGCGGATGTCGGACAATAGCTCGAAGAACGGGCGCAAGCACCAGTCGTAGTGACTCCAGGTCACGGCTCCATCGAGAAGCTGGTATTGAAAGGAACGGACATCTGTCGCCAAACTCCTCGCGTGCAAGCACAAACGGGAGGACGATCAGATAGAAGATGCAACCGTTGGTGTAAGGAGTATACAGCCATGCCCCAGGCACGGCTCTAACTCGCGGTAAAAACACCGACACGGTTTAATTTGTGGTTGAAGCATACCTCGTATGCTGAAGGGTGGACGGACGGACCGCCTACGAAGAACTGCAGGAAGGAGCCAGGGGACGCAGCATGCAGAAACGGTCAACGTTTAGCATGTCATGGCGAACTTTTTAGCACCGCCATCCCACGAGACTCCAAAGCGGGTCTCCGCGATGGGGCCATGCTTCCACATCTCGTCAATGCCGGAAAACCAGAAGAAGGGCTTCTTGGTAGATCGCATCCAGCAGGCACAAGCCCTAAAGTACTTTCCTGCATTGGAGATGGTGGCCACCGCCTGGCCAACGGTGCTGCCCATAGAGGGCCACCCGCTCTCTCCAACAATCAAGGGCCTGCCACCCATTTTGGCGCCCAATGCCCACCAGTCCCTCTGGAATGCTTTGAAGGCTTGGTTGATGTTGACGCCGCCATAGTCTATAGAGCACTGTTAGCCTCGATATTCAGCGTATATAGACGGAGGTGGAGCAGACATACAGGGATAGTCAGTAACCATCGCTACATCAGAGGCGTCCAAAACAGCCTGGTTGGCGCCATTAAGGAACGGAGCAATGCCGTCACTAGTGCCAACCGCCACATTTGTCTTCCCGTACGCGTTCTGCACCATTCCTTTAACATCCTACAGGCAATCGAACTCTCGGGTTAGCCAATCGCTCATTACCATATTACTACGCCCAAAGATGCCCTCGCGCATCACGAGATAGAAGATCATGTGAGTCTGCCACTTACCCAGATATGGCCGGCAAGAGTAGCTGCACTCATGGTGCCGCGGAACAACTCTTCACTACCGACACTGACGCCGTGGATCAGGTGGCCATTAGGGCCCTGCAGTTGCTTGCCAAGCTCATTCTTGTCTGACACGAACTAAATGACGACGACGATACCCTTGGTTAGCTAGCTGTAGCCAACGAAGTTAATAGAGTGCACACGTACTGTCGAGTATGGGGTGGTCCAAAGGCCAGCCCAGATCTTGATGCCACCGACTTGTTTCGCCGCCTGAAGGGCATTGGAGAGGCAAGAGCATTGGCTGGTGGTGAAGACCTTGATGACGCTGAACTGGAAGTGTTGGTTATTGAAGCTCTTCACCTTTTGCAGGTCCGACTTCCATTCACTAAGGGATTTGCACCCGCCGCCCGCCTGGAGACCCAAAGTTAACAGTTAGCATGTACTTGAGAACCAGGCATCCAGATGATTGGAGAAAGAGACATACGGTATATGTTCCCAGGTTGAATCCCGCAAAGTAGCCGACAGATGGGCGGTACACTGTTGCACGCGCCCTGATCAACGGGTTGCTGAGGGTTCGCTCATGTGCTGGCACACTGAGTACCGATCCGTCACGAGCAAGAATGGTGCCGTTGATGGGGACTGGTTTTTTTGTCAGTGAGTTCAAGGTCGCGGCTCTATAGACCGGAGGGAGATATGCTTACCAGCGGAATTAGGTGGTGCTTCGACCTCAGGAACCGGGATATCCGGGTTGAATGGCGAGCCCTTCAACGCCTTGATGCTGGCGAGCGCCGTCACGGTATCTCCAGGAACCGGAGCGGCACCGGCACCAATGATGCTGAGCATCAGGGCACCCTTCAGCCCAAACGACAGGATGTTCAACATCAACATGTTGCGAGAAGGAATGTATAAATCGTCTCGACTGTATCGGACGGCGGCTGGTGCAACTTTGGAAGGAATGAGCGAGGCCTTCAAGGATCGCTATGGGACAATGTAGGTCCACGTCTTTTTCTATATCTATCTCTCTCTCTCTCCTCTGGCTGTATTTTCTTTTTATCGACTAGATTGTAATGAATGCCGACGGTATGTGGGAGGCGCAGGGCCAGGGAATGCGGCGACTTTGCAACGTGGGCCGGCGACTGGTGAAGCCGAAGGAATGGATGGCGATATATGCGGGATCCCAACCTCACTGAATGGATAGTAGTCTCTCACAATCGATTGCAATCCACGATCGCTGGCAAAGCACGCTGGGCAAAAAGGCAAAAGGAAGGTACTGTCGAAGTTCGACTGTCGCAAAAAAAAGACGATATAGAGATATAAAGCCGTATAATTCCGCTGTCGGAAGCGCTCGATCAACGTGACCATCTTCAGGGCCGGCCGAGGCTTCTTATAGTCGAGCGCCTCTCGACCGCCGCCTCGGTCTCGACCTTGCAGCCTCGTCCGAGGGGAAGCAGATGCCGGCTGACACGAGTAGGTGCTGACTACCACCTGTTTCAAGATACGCACAAACACCCACCCGAACAGAGCAGGACCGGTGGGGGCGGCTACTGGATGCCATCGAGCAGGGGCATCGGAGCCCTATCAGCGGACGAGTTCAGATGCCGATTTCGTTACGAGCTGACCTTACAGAGGGGTTGCAATTCGCATGGACCTCTCAACTTCGAATACTAATCCCACCAGGATCCCGATATGCCGGCAGTTCGCACCAGTTAACCCATCCGACGTACCCAGCTTGATACCATTTGATATTCAGGCACCTCTGCGCGGGTTCCAATCGCCATCCGGCCCGTGGAGCTAGAGAGGACCGCACATGCGCAGAGCTCGAGCTGCAGGCTAATCTCAAATTGCCACATGTCTGCCCGCCGCCCGGCTCGCCGAGTCCAAGCGGGCCCTTTGGTGTTAGATTCAAGCTGTCACATCGGAATAGGAGAAACTACGTTCCGAAGGCTGTTATTGGGTAGCCGACGGCAAGATGGAATCTCGGAAACAGCTCCAAGAGCTGGGCGGGAGTGGAGAGACGAAAATCCCTCGAGCCTCCTGCCTTACAAGTGAGCTGGCGGCGCATGCAGGAACACCGCCAGAAACGCATGCAGCTGAAGCCGAAGGAAAAGGAAAGAAGGAAAGCACAGATGGCAAACCTTTCCCGCCCCACTGGTACCTGTAGCTCGCCCTGTTGCTCAACGTACTCTGCGATCGCAAGGCTATTGGTTGCACTTTGATGACCTGGATGGAGGTTGGGCGCCCGCCGGGCAGCCCTGCCAGGGGTTGGCCCTGAAGCGAGAGATTCAGGCACAGGCCAATCTTTAGGAACACCAATCAGACTGCACCACGAGGTCAAGCATTGGGATCTTCAAAACTCTACCGGGTAAATGAGCCGCACGGTGCCTGGCTTGCTCGGGTGGGAGAACAATATCCTGTGTTCTGAGCGGGTTCCCTCGTTATAAACCGGAAAATTAAAATGTAGATATATGAGGGAGGGGGCCTCCAAAGCTCCATGAACTCCACAAGGCGGTCTTTTGTTACCTGTGCTTGCTGAAATAACTTCTTGTTGGTCGCCGGCCAGCCTCCTCGATAACTTGGCCTTACATACGCAATTAAATTCTGAGTGGCAGATACGGAGCTACCGAAGCAAGGAGAACGGGATATGTATTCGCTCGGGATCGACACGGAAAACATCCGCAAACGGGATACAGAAAGAAGAAGTAACTTTTTTAGCCTGCTATGGAAGAAGAAGAAATTGTAACGAGGGAAAAAAAACCGCACGAAGGTTTTGGAGAGAGACAATAGGCTACATGTTTGCACTAGTGTTGGCGTCTGCACAGAGAGCAAGGGAGGTCGTTGGCTACTTTGAGTAACCCCAAGACGCCCAAGAGGCTGCAGCGCTGTTCCTGCGTCAACAGGAGGCGCTTGCATATAGAGTTCACCTCAACCCGGCAAGTACTGCATAAGACGGCTTACGAATCACCTGCAACAATGATATCATGGCAATGCCGTACTAAATCGAAGACGAAAACAAAGTAGACCAGGATGCCCATTGGATAAAAAAAAGGTTTTCTGTTAGAAATTATACAGTTATATACCCGCTTGTTAGTATAACATAGGTCGGTGTGTGTGTGTGTGTGTGGTCATAAATCGTGGAAATGATGGTCAATGTCGAGCTCGTTATCGATTATAGACATTGGGTCGCTGTCATAGTTGGCTGTACTTGGAGGTGAGGTGCTGGGATACGGACTGCTGGGTGTGACTGGTACTTGGACTTCAGCCGCGATATCCGTAACCGTCAGTGTGACGACAGGGTTGACGTTGCTCGCCAGGATGGGAACCGTTTTATCCGGCCGGGCTCCCGTCCTAAACCCTGAGGAGTAGAAGCCAGATCTTTCTTCGAACATCGTCCTTTCCTGCGCAAAGGTATTCGTGTCGTGTTGCATTATCAAACCCCTGTCGTCGGGATTATTTGCCATCTGACAGACGTGACGGTTACATGTAAGAACTCGTACTTGTAGACTTTGGTTTTTGGATCGGCCGAATTAAACACGGCAGTTCACTTACCAGTATTCTTACAATCCAGAATCCATTCTCGCCGGTGACAAGCTCCAAGTTGAGCGGAAAGCCAGTGTTGAATTTGTGATAGGTCTGGATAATCGCTGCCATGAACTGCAATATGGACGAATCGGACACACACAACTAACAATGAAGAAGAACAATGCTGTCAGCTTTCATTGATTGGGCTTCGCTTCGGACAGAAGCTAGGTGACACCCCTGTGAGCAATATCGACACGCGAACACAAGTCTCGCGTACCAATTGCCGAGTATTTGACGTGCACGGGAAGGAAATATCGGTTGCAACGTTGATTACTCACCCCATAGCAGAAAAGATTGAAAGCCGTCAAGACTATAGATGCGTCCTTGAGATACGGCCAACTTTGCTTCAGACGCTCCCTCAGCAGGGACATTGCTCTCATAGCATGCGCGTGGGTCATGTTGGTGAAAATCGGCCATTGGGGGCTCTGCGTCAGAGCAGCGTCGCCTGCAATCTCGCGAATCAGAATTTAGCATGTGTACCCACCAGGGCCCTTGGCCCTTGGCCTGGAGACGTGAGATTGTAACCCACCAGCACTGAAGGCCATGACTGCATTGTTGGTCATCTCATCCTGCAGGGAGAATTGGATTAGCGAGAGTCGAGGTTGGCGGGCACCAGCCCGGTTGAGCGGGAGCAGTTTTGCACCGCGTTCGAGTGGATGGATGGGGATATTATATCGCCTGGATACAGGAATGAAAACTTACCACCAATGCGATCTGCCGCGAATCAACATGGAACAGTGTCGACAGCATACAGGCGAACTCGGGGCTGCACATGGAGCCAAAAGTTCGAGGACTGCCCCAAAAGTCGGCAAACCTTTCCATCAGCCGGGAGGCATTGGAGTCGAGGATCCGGTAGGCGGTAGGCTCTCGTAGCATCGCGGGCGTCGGTCGTCTAGACACTCGGGGGCTCACCAGACTCAGCTTGGGATCCACAACGCGGGGCTATGCAGCTCACGGCACCTACATTGCATGCGCGGCCTTTCTCACGGCATCAATATCCAATTGCAGGCCGCATGGTTCGGGCCCTGAGGGCAGGGTGGAGGTGGAGGCGGAGGACACCGGCAGTCTGGGAGCGAAATCATCTTGTTCAAGGAAAAGGTTTTTACTGCATTGCAACGTATTTAGCTCCAAGGGGTTCCGCGATCGATCGATATATCTGATACTCCACCACGAGTGGCTAACAGGAGCACGTCTTTAGGCACCTTTTATTCGAGACAGCAAGCTGGTTATGCGCGATCAGAGGACGCACGAGCTCTTCCTCCTCCGCTTCACGCTCGATCTTCTCATTTCTAGCACTCAACGGCGGCGAACACTGGTACCCATGCTCCTGGCATCTATTGCACTTCGTTCCGGGCCATGTTCTCCCCTCCGGCAGACACTACATCGGACCCCAATTGCGATTAGTTGAGTCGGACACGAGTCAGGAGCTGCAGGATATCGATCGCTGGAGGGGGGAGAGTGGGGAATCGACGCACCTTTTGCTTATCCAGCCGGCACCGGCTGCATTTTAAGATTTCCTTATGCTTCTTGCCCTTTTCCTTTGGCATGGGGCCTGCACCCACACGGGAATTCGAAACGGGAGGGCTATCTACTACCTCGTAGGTCGGGGAGGACGCGGATGAATGTCCGCGTGGAACGCCAACCGGTGCCACCGTGCCAGGGCCCAGCTCCCAAAACCATGCAGGAATCGATAGGTTAGTTGACTTGCAGCTCTGGAAAATATCTTGCGGTTCGCAATTCTCGAGACGGGCTTTCGTCAGGAGCGCGACCCGAGATCTAGATATATCTACAGGTCTTCCAGAACTCAGCCCGAAGCCTTGGCCAAGACACAATACCACGCTCCTGATGCTGCCAGCGAAGTCTTTTTTGGCCGTCGGTTCGGGTCGACTTGTAGAGACCGACCCAATTTAACAGACAGGAAGGAGCTGACGAGGGGCCGTAAACGGGTTCTGCAAAACGGGCGGACCCCCGAACAAGTTGAAACCAACGGCGTGGAGAAACAGTCCGTCGAGTGTCGTTCGCAATTTTGTCTTGGCAGCCTGGCCGGGGGGGCTTTTCAATGCTATCGGCTTTTGGGGGGAGACGACCTGCAATATAAAGCCGATGGTCTTCCGCTAGAATCATCTCCTCGCGCGTAAACGCCCTTCACCACCACCACGCCCGCCGTCCTCTCTCGGCTTCAGCCTGCTCAAAAGCGACTCGTGCGGAGTCGGGCCCCGCAGCCGACAAGGCCTCCACCTGCACGCCCGCCTATCTCCGACTAGAGCTCCTATTCGGGACCCAACACATATCAAATCCACCACCGTCCGCCTGGGCTGCGGAATCGTCATCTCACTGCTCTCCCGCGTCGTCATCTTTCTGACAAAGCCGGTCCCTCGTGCATTGCCTTCTTGGTAAGCACCGGACGTCGACACCAGACCCACCGAACTTGGCCCGGATCACCACCGCCCTGTTCCCCCGCATCATGGCATATCGAGTTCTATTTCCCGCCTATCGCGGGGCCTGGAGCCACCCCGTCGGCACGTCAAGGCGGCTGTGCCTTTGGGGGGGGCCTGGCTTGAAGGGTGCACGTGCGCACTTGTGGATTTCGACGGTTTACCAGGTGTCGGGATCGAACGTTGGCATCACGCCTAATAGGCGAGTTGCACGACTCGAGTCGTCGGCACCGCCGAAACCTTGATTGCGCGGTCCATCCATCCATCAGTTGCTCCACTCGGTTTCTAGACAGCGTGGCATCTACAGTAGTATTCTGACGTAAATTGGCTCGCGATAACTCGCTCGGTGTCGTGTTTTGCTTCAACCGGGGCAGTGCAGGCGCCCCTGACCACGCGACGCGACAGGAGGTCTGCCACCCAAGGAACCATCTGGAAAACTGCCAAATCGCGGCCATCAAGGCGGTGGCTGACATGTCTCTCAGAGGCACGGGTCCCGGGTCCGCGGAACAGAGGGGGCGGAAACCGGGTGTCCGTTTCGGCATCGAACGGTCTCGCATGGCCCGGGTCATGATAACGGCCTGACTGTGCACGACTCGAGGAGCCAGACTGTATGAACTCGCTGGCCGAACTATATTGGCCATTCGGTATGCTGTCAGCGTCAGCCGTCAGATTGCAAGGATATCGACATGCGTAATCCTTGGTTTCCCTGAACATCTACCGGCGCCAAAGTTGTAAGTGACGTAGTAGACCAGTGCAATACCACCTCCTAAAATTGGGATCGTGAACATCTAGTATTACGCCCATTTAAAAATACGTATCGGCCACACGTGAAGCATCAGTATGCCGCCACCCACAAAAACAACGCAGAGACAAGTTCGCAACCTGATCCGCAGTAATTCGAATGAGCCTCCGGCCGACTGTGTCCACAGCATTGAGTGGGTTGGTGTCCACAGCTAGCACGCCCGATATATATACTGCCGCCGCGATATGACGTAGAGAAGGACGGGTATGTAAGCTCACGCGCGCAGGGGGCTGTTCTCAGGCCGCGCCATCAGATCCTTGCGGTAGCAGCATTAGATCGGGGAGGCACGTAAAGTGGCGTTATACTGCCTTACAAATATAAAAATATGGCCGCTCGGGATAGCGCGGGTAGGTAAACTCAGTTCCAGACGGCATATTACCGTTGCTGATGGGGAGCAGAAGCTTCGGCGCAATGATACGGGGGGTGTTCGGATATCCGGATATCCACCAACGTAGACGGACGCGCAGATATGATGACAGTGCCACCTTCCAATCAAGGCGATGTTGAGAATGTGGGGTAACCGTCACCAGCACACTTACATCTACTATTTAAGTTTTAATATCGGTGGTCAGATATGTACGTTTACCAGAACACGTGTACACATTGCTGCAGCCGACGTCGACGGCTGGGTCATCAAGGGAGGACACGGCCTGGCCGCCATGTGCACATCTGCCACAGGGACGCGACGGCCACAGCTAGTCGAACTATGCATATATGAATACACAGAAACATCGACATATATTCATATTCAGTGGTCGCGATGGAAAGACTTGAATATCACGTGATACACATCTCCCACAAGGATCAATTTGATGCCCCAATGCTCCATAGACCCTTGGTTTACACCCTACGGGGTTATCACTCATTATTGGTTGCCATATCGCCGCCAGAATTAAAGGAAATCAAATCAGGTGGGCCATTGATACCTGTCCCAGTAGCCGCCAGTTTGAATCAACAGCATCGCCATGTCCGCCAATGAGACACCGCTGGCTTGGCAACTTCGGGCAATCAATTGGCGATCGACTCTCGATTTGCTCATTCTAATATTGGTATACTAGGCGTCCACGGCGCAACCTTTTGGCGCGCGACCAAGCGCTGGTCCCAGACGTCCTGCCACATGTACATATGTACATGCTAACGAGTGGAAACGGCCGGAGGGGTGCTTGCACCACCGTTCCTGGAGGTCTGCTGTCGGTGACCTGCTAGTTGATTGCCACAGTCCGTAATGTAGGCTAAATAGCTAAACCGTATATATAGCCGCCCAGGCGGCGATATTTCCCGGCCGGCGGGTGAAATGTGTGTATATGCCAAAACTCCGGAACGAGTGGTCTGGATATACTATGATGCACCGTGGGATGCATCGATATGTTTCAATTAGGATGCCGGCAAATAATATAACAATAGAATCATAGGCCCCGTCGCGAATGACCTTACTAAGTTCAATCTCTCCAAGCACCCAAAATCACAAACGTTGCACGATATCAATCGTGGTTTACGCTTTACTTCCAGAACCGTGGTCACCAAAATGAATATTCGAGACAAAAAAGAACCAAAAATTATTCCACAAGGGCCAGAGGGTGTGGCCGCGACTGCAAATCACGACCAACCTTTCGGACCCTAACCATTGCTAGGCAATTGTTGTTGATGAGAGTGGGATTCGAACCCACGCACGGTTACCCGTACCAGGATGTCGCTTGCTAAGGTATGACCTTAACCTGGCGCCATAGACCAACTCGGCCATCTCACCGACATGTGGAAGTTGATGGAGACGAGTGGTGGTGGTAGGAGTATATATCTTGATCGTGATCCAGCTGGCGCCATGCCATGGCATAGCAGGCAGCGCCGCAGCCACATGGACATTGGCATCTCTTCGTATAGAATGATCCCGTAGATATTGGTGGACGCTAAACTACACCCATCCTAGCTCGCTAGCACCGATAGCCAGCCTACATCCTCAGTCGAGTAGCATCGTTGGCATCACATGGCTATAGTTGAGAATTCGATAGTGAGCTCGCGAGACTGGATGAAAAAATTTCTCGCGACCGGGGTTTTGCGTTGTACCCTGTCGTATTTTACCTGCCTAGGCCGTTTCGGGACTGACATGAAACCAGCGACGCAAACAGTCGTCATCACATCGCTCCTTCAAAGTCCTGAACTGTAGCCTTCAACTCCCAGATCTCAGAACATAAGCCGGGCAGTGGGTCCTAGAACATCATACTATCGCGAAGTCGACGAGAGGCCACCTGTACTTGACGTGAAAGTAACGGCATACCCACCATATCCCTTGCTTGCATACCACCATCACTGGGATACCCGCCACCCGGTACCCCTACGTACCCCATAGACACGATGCCGACTCCACCACTCTTATAGTAAGTGCCACTCGACAATAGCTAGTATCCTAATTCTAACCTTCCCTCTCGCGACATTACAGCACTTGCATTGCGCACAATACTACCGTCCTCGCCGAGCACACGCCTTTCCCGTCTTCATCACCGAACTCCTCCTCGGTGGCACAGATTGCCTCCGTTGTTCTCCCGAAGATCTCGCACGACCAGCCCCAGAAACTCACGTACACGTACGGCGAACATCTCATCAACTATGTTTCGACATCCAAAACCGCATCCTCGCTCACCTTCCTGTTGGTCACGGACAAGTCCGTGCCGAGGAAGACGTCGTTTGGCTTTTTGCAGACGATCCAGCAAGAGTTCAGCCTCAAGTATACTCCGGCAATGATCGAGGATGCCCCGCCGTATGGTTGCGCGGAGTTCAACAAAACTCTGAAAGAGCAGATCCAGATATACGCTGCAGGCGACGGAGAGGATCTTGGCGGCAACAATGCACGCCACCTTCAAGCGGAGATCGATGCCGTTAGAGGCATCATGACGGAGAACATTGAGCGAGTGCTTGAGCGTGGGGAGAGAATCGACCTGCTTGTTGACAAGACGGAACGACTTGGGGAGGGTGCCCGGGGGTTTAGAGTGGGTGCACGGAAGCTGAGAAGGCAGATGTGGTGGAAGGATATGAAACTTATGGTATTGCTGTGGGTGGTCGTGATATTCCTGATTTACCTTTTTGTGGGGTTCGGGTGCGGCCTGCCAGGTATGTCTTGCCCTTTCTTATGAACCCGGTTTTCAGCCTCTTTGGATACTGATATTCCCATTTTAGCTTGGGGGAAGTGCTTTGGTCGTTAGAGACCTGGATGAAAATTCGCCTGTTAGGGCAAGATTGCAGCTGGAATACCTTTGCATTGGTAAGGCAGGATTGTTACATTGGGTGTTACGGAATATCGTTTGCAGCATCTTTAAAAACCACTCGTTTGATTTGTTGACGGAGAGCAGGCGCATCGCACATTGTTAGTATGTCGATTTTAAGCACAGTCTATTTTTTTCTCTATTTCATTATTTTTACAGCGAGGCGATGTCATCAAGATAGCATCACTGGCTTAGTTAGATTGGGGTGCAGGCCTGAGATTTGGTACACATGTGCAGCCTGTGATTGATATTGCAGATCTTCTGAAACTTCTCTCCGACAGTAATTTCCAGCTCTGCAGGGAAAGGGCTGCCTGACTGCGGGATAGCCGAAACAGTGAACGCTATGTCAATAGCCTGTATACAGTAGCTCAGGATGGTTCAGGCGAAAAAAATATTCATTGTCTGCTTTGGACGATCCGTCGCGTATCTTCGTCTGCAGCAGGTCAG
>KI966443.1:208167-308286 GCA_000525045.1 Drechslerella stenobrocha 248 | reverse complement strand
CCCAGCGAGGAACGAGATCCCGACGGCCGCACTGGGGAGTTGGGTGGAATCCGAGTGGAGCAGGTGGCACCCAGGTGGCCGATGTCTTTCTCGTGGTTTGGTTCCGGTTTGGTAGCTGGTGGGAGGCGGGGCGGATAGGCTGCATGCTGCTACTGGCGAAGAGCGTGCTAGTCGTATGCGTCGGAAGCGAAGATGCGTCGCGCTCTCGTGGACAATGGCAATGTGTTGCGGCTCGCCGATCTGGGTCCGGATCTGGGTGATCGTTGCCTGATTTAGCACCGGTCGACCGTCGGGGCAACACGCGGTCAAACAGGCGGCTCTCTGCATAACGGACGAGGCGACGGCGGCCTGGACCTCGGCCTCGGCTGGTTGCTAAATCGACTTGCGCTGCATCACATCGCATCGCATCGCATTGCATCGTCCTCCTCGCGGTCTGGATCCAACGCCATAGCCATCGCCATCGCCATCGCCCGTGGTCAACTCTGATCATGCAATCTTCCACTACCAAGTGTGACTCCGGCCTGCTGGGCCCGTGGGCAATTTCGAACCGTCCCGCTTCACCTCACGACTTTGACTGGCCGTTGATCCATGCGCTCACGTCCCAACCGCCACGTTTCCATTGGGCCGGCTTTACAGATAGCGGTTCCAGCAAGACGGGTCTCTCTGCCAGTTTCGCATCCTGGCTTTTTTGACAATTCCAGCGAGAGAGGCTTAGCACAATGAGCACCCCCGTTCGCAAATATCACCAATTCTAGACCCTGGCCGCTCCACCCTATCAGCCGTAGCCGTAAACTAAAACTTTGCTCTCTTGGTTGAATTGATCCTGACAAATGCCATGACAACATCCACGAGATACCAGAAACGCAGCCGCTTTGGGCCCGTTGGGTCCAAGTTTGCTCTTTTTTCAACAGATGCCAATTCCAGACCCTTGGTGGCGAGTTGCACCAAATGATGGGAAATACCATACACGACATCCGAAATAATCCCAAGGTTGGATCCAACAAGTTGTGATGTCATTGGCGCCCCTCCATAGGAAGCTTGAATTTCAATGTCCCGCCTCATCTTCAACCGTCCCAGTTTTGCCTATATCGCGCCGGGAATAGACGTCGGGCCGGTGCACGGTGTCCCCATGCCGTGGTTGAGGTTGGGCGGATGCATTCCTTTATGTTCAACGCGTTGCCGACTGAAGTCTAGACGCATCCGTAACGGCCAACATGCAACTTTGGTCTTTCCCACCTGCATCAGCAACTATAACCCGTGGATGGCAGATCCAAAGGCAGATCCGGAGGCAGATCCAAGGTCAGATCCACGCGGCCGAGAAGCACAGATTTTTAAATAGAATTCGCGGGTAGAATAATGCACCATCGGTCCTCTATGGACGCTTTAGGGCTATAGTTGTAGGGCGCTTTCGGCATGTATACACGTATACACGCGCGCCTGCTCCCAACACATGCAATGGGCTTGCAGCATCCTAGGCATCCGACGCCTGTACCGGAGTGGGTGTGGCCTACACAAGGGAGCGTTTTTTTTTTCTAATTTAGGAACCTGTTCACTCCGCGCCGGCTTCTGCACTATTGCAAAGTGTCTGCCGGTATAGTATATGTTGCAAGACTAGACATAGAAATGGCCACGCGCGTATGGGTAAGCCGATACCAACACCGTTATCGTACATATGTAATATATACCGTTATACCGAAAGTATAAACCGCGTCATATATTGATAATTCTCATCATATGACCAAACGTCGACTTAGGTTGCCTCGCTTTCAAAAGCAGGTTCGCAATCCAAGGCGGAAGTTCTCCCAACAAAACGCCGCCCGTGCACATCAAATTTTGTAAAGTACACGGCCGGCTCTAGGGTTATTGATTGGGCACGTATCAGTACTCTGTACGTCTGATACAACATTGAATGCAGCATGAAAAGAGTGCCGGCAATCGCTGCTGTACCTGTGTATACAAGTACACATGTATACATGACAGTTGTATACTGGAAGGGACGCGGGGTCTAGAACTCCCCAACGAACCTCGCGACAATCAATCGAATACTTGCTACTACCAACCAACTCGCCTGCCTGCGGCGAATGTTGTTCCAAGTAGAAGTCCTATCCCACTACGCTATCTAATAAGCTGGACACCACTTAACCATTAGCTATCGTGGGTAAATACGTACTTGCAAGTTGCCCAATCGCCGTGCATATTCATATCACGCGCTTGCGCGTGGGATGCGTGAGCCCCCAAGGCCAAGGATGCCGGGATGATCTCGAACGTATTCACCCGGAGGAGAGTGTGGGGGGAAATTTCGAAAGGATAACGGGGGGCACAATCCTTAAACACACAGCAAGGCTCCCAACCAGGGTCATCATATATGCATACCCCTGGTGGAGCCACCCCGAGCTCTAAATGGGGCTTTGGGGGTTGTAACTCTCAAAATCGAATCGTGGCGCCCTGGGTGGCATTTCAGGGTCTTCTTACCAGCTGTGAGGAGACCGGAGATCTTTCCTGATAGCTTGACTTTGCATGAGTTTGATCTTGCGTGCTTGCTTTGTTGTATGTCCATGTGGTGTGGATATATACCGTACTTGAGTACTTAGTACTTTACAACTGAGGTATAATAACGTTATAACGTCCGTTGTCGACCAATCAACTCGGTCGCAATTATCGAACGTGCTGTCGAGAGGAGAAATACACCAGTGGCCAAATATTACCCCTTTCGGCCTTCAGCCCTGGGTAATCCCACTTGCCCTGTTTGGGCAACTAGACTTTGGCAGAAAATGCGGACTTACTGCTAATATCACTGAGTGTTTGAGTTGTCTCAAGCACCTTCAATCGATCGATCGCAAGCGCCACAGTCCGAATTCGCGAATGATACACCAGAATTTAAAGCCCTCGATTGATCGACAATATATACAGGCCTGCGTACATATCTAGGGGTGGTCAACTTGCGATAAAGCTGACCCCCAGGGCACCTATAGTGACCCTTTCCACAGCAGTGCTCTATCAAATCCGGGTACAAAGACACCTCCTTGGACCCTTCATCCTTTGTGCATGCGCATGCAACTCCTGTGTACCTAGCTTAGGATTCTTCATTCCTCATGCATGCAGCTCCCGCGAATCTAAGCTATAGCACACGTAAATATATAGTAAGCAGAACGTTAGCAGTTGCGCCGCATTAATAGATCTGCTCGCCTGAGCTTCCCAATTGCACAAGGTCCGCTCTCGGATTTTAGATTTTTGGTCGCAATTGTTTGAATATTTGGGAGATTATAGCTAAGGGTTGGCGGACCTGGTGACATGATTGCAGTCCAATCAGGTGCATCTCAGTACTGCACATCAGTCCATGTCCCTTTCACACCGTTTGATCTCTAGCTAAGTCGAACTGTTAACTGTCAAAGTCGATATAGTGGACCGACCTTCCTAATGCTTTGGCGGATTGGAAGATCGAGCTCTCTGGATCCAGTGCGCTCAGCTTGGCAAATAGCCTGATATATTATGACCAGAGTTTTCATAATCCGCCCGGCTATGCAGCTGTGGCCCGTCTCCTTAAAGACTACCACTACATAGCTACATTGGAGTTTATAGTGTAGACTCCGGAGCTCCGTTGCTAGGCTTGCGCTTGGCTAGTTTGATGTGTTGAGACCGGGTATATTGCGATATATTGTAGACCCCAAACAACAGTCCCAGGTATGGACCACAAAGCTACCTGGGTACTAGCTGTGTGGACTCGAAGCCTCGATATAGGGCTACTGGGTCTCAGTAGTCTCGGTCCCGGAAACACCTAGCCTCAACGCACGCATGCAGTAGCTCCAGCCAACAAATAGTGGCCTTCGACAAACTCGTAGACACCGCTAGCGCGGGAATATGCCTAACCCTGCAGCTGAAGAAAGACACAACCGCCATGAACCGCCTCAGCTCAGCTTTCCGGACGATTTGATGCTCGCAGCTGTTATTCTCCACATCTTGTCTATACACTTCACACCCTGCCGGAGTCGACTCCCCACCTAGCACTGCGACTGGAGCTAGTCGCACGCGTCTACGACCACAGTATTACGCAGACCTCTAGAGAACGAGAGCTGCATTCGGCCTTGTGTTAATTGCCGCTTCTAGACTCCCATTGCGCGAATTTAAAGCCGCACAATATGAACTTGGCCCCTTACAGATGCTGATGCGTGATTCCATGCCAGGGCTGGGGCTACAGACTTTTGTTGACGCTGTTGCCAGGGCCGAGCCAAGGCGGCAAGAATCGGCGTAGACCCGCATGCATCAGCTACATGTACCAGACCCTTTGCAACCGCGGCCGATCGCGATCGATCGGCCGGCGGGACACGCAGGTGGTGTTTCCTCGATTTTATTTGCAATCTCGTAGATGCTAGTATATAAATATAGTTACGGCATCCCGCCTGTACCTAACCAGGCGTGTGTGTATGTGCGCGTGCATGTATGCGCGTATAATTCACATTCCACGGGACCGTCGATCGATCGATCGCCTTCCGGGCCACGTACGTAGTAGTGGCAAGTCCCGCTGGCCTAGTTATTTGAACTTGCGTCTAGGTCCAATGTTTCATGTTGAGCTGTTCAGCGTGGTCCGGGCCGACACCGTCATTCCTTGGTGGGGTATGAGGACGTCGGGCGCGGGCTCGGGAAGCGGCGCGTGGCCTGGCCTTGCGTGAAACATCGGAGTCCTGAAATGAACTTCAGCCGTGCAAATATGACTGTCTTGCCGGGTCACATTATACAGTTCAACGGGGTGGCCGATGGCTGGGAGTTAGGTTGCCACATAGCTTGCATTCCTCTGAGTAGCTATAGCATAGAGAGTGCTGTTACGGTACCCAGTTATGCGACATATATATATATATATATCGTTCACTATAGGGATTACCTAGGTATTTGGTTGTTTAAGGATACTAGAAGCGTCCTGAGGTCAAACCCCGATTGGATTCCGTTCCAGGTTGCAGTTTAGATAACCCCGGGGCTCGCTACGAAGTGAATATTCGGAAATAGCGCAGGTGCTCATTTTTTTTTACGAATGCTGCGGCGTGGAGCTGGCTGTGAGATTTCCTGGATCCAGGACCTGCTCAATTGATCAACAAGGATCCGGATGTCAAAGAATTGTCATGATAGTGAGAAAAAAAGCACCCACCTACCAAGGTAAGCAAGCGTATCCTACTTCAATCTAGGATTTCGTTAGTTTGTACCGTTTATACGCGAAGAGCCGTTGCAGTCTTCTAGAAATCACGCCTGGTGGCATCCATGTCGCGACGCTCCGTATTACCCATTGAGATGGCCATTGGCACGGTTGAGTTATAGGCAGCTGGCGAAATTTGCTCGCAGGACTGACTTCGGATCCGTTGGTGATATTCAATACTTCCCTACGGCAGGTGTCAGCTGTCCTTTGGTTTAACGTTACGTTTGCATGCGCTGCCGTGATTTGGTACTGTATCAATAACGCGTTAACAAAGTTAACTGTTGGCTCGATCGGAAGTCCTTGCTGAGGTCAAGCGCGCATATGTGTATGTATATCCATTGTCCGGCAAAACTCGTGGTTTCGGTGGTCTACAGCTGGCAAAGCTGGCGCTCCGTGACTTTGGTGCCTCCACGCTGGGTCGCCAGCCCGCGTTGACACATTTTCGAATTTTCACGATCGTACGAGATTTCCACCAGCGATAGAAAAAAAGGGGTCCCTGAATTGCCCAGACCTCAGCCTTAAGCCTACCTAGCCGGCCAAGAAGGAGGAATCGGTTACACAGAAATTTCGCTTCGCAAGGGTTATCGTCGGCCCAACTGCCTGAGGGGGTCTGACACCGGGATACAGAGGGCTTGGCTGTAACCCTATAACCAATATCATAGTGTACAGCCGAGATCAGCTTCCGGACGGGACTGATTTGAATCGATTCGGCATGCGTGATATGATTATCGGCGATAGCTTGTTGGCAATTGAGGTGTCTGGTCGATATGTTCTTGGCCTGTTGTATCTGCTCCCGGTGAGCGCTGCGCATCCACATCTGGCCCGGCTGTCCAGCTACCCCGGATTGCCGGAACCAGGGAGGGTGAAAAACTTGTCAAATTACCAGCAAGAGATTTTAGCTTCCTGGTCGTTCCGCTGCATGGGCTAAGAATGGCGTAATTTGTCTCGCCACTTTGCCGGGCGCAGGTATTGTTCAGGAAGGCTCAGCACCCTGACAGAAGACTTCGTTGGGAGTTCTTTGCACATGCTCGTCATGAGAATTGTGCATCATGAGAGAAAAAAAATCTACCCAGCAACTGCGGATCAAGGGTAACATGTGGAAAGTGTAGGGAAAGAAAACTTCACTTCCTGCATTCATCTCCTTGCCACTCGGAGAAAGATATATCCGGCTTTGCTACACTGCAGACCGTTCGCAGCTTCGAAGAATATAAATATTAGGCCATTTCACTTCTCTAGCTAAAATATCATCAACATCAACTAGCAACTTCTATCCAATCTTCTATACCTCCTCTCTAATCCTAACTTTGTCGTCAGACGAATAATTAAATCATCTTCACAATGGCCCCAACCGACCCCGTTACTCTACCAGTCCTCCCTCCCCTGCAAAGCGGAAGATACCTCATGAAGGGTGTCGCCTCGCGCAGACTCATCTCTCGAGCAGCCGTTGAGGACCGGTCTCTCCTCCCCAAGGCAGTCGTTGCTCTTCGTCATGAGCGCACTATTGATGCCGCTGAGGTAAGCCCCCGTTCCAACTCCAGTGCCTTGCCTGGCCAATGATCAAATTCCGACAAGATCGCATGGCTCAGCTGGGAACCATTCAAATTTGGAGTAGCGATGCTGATCCGACATCGTGGAAACTCTAGTGGGACATCAAGAGAGAGGATGACGGAACCTACACCCTGAAGAACAAGAACTCCATCGTTGTTTCTATCGATGGGAAGCTCTTCGGCTGGCTGGGAGGAATCCCACCACCAGAGTATACCTCCCGCTGGTACCTCAACCCTCAGCTCATTGCTACCACGGACCGTGCCATTGCATACACGTAAGACTTTCCCTGTTCCCTACGCCCCACGTCGTGGGTCGCGGTTACACGTGTATATACGCGTGTGGGCGTGTAGACACGCGATACATACCCTACGACATGAAGGGTTGGCCGTACAAGCCCATTGGTTGCCTATATTATAGCTCACACAACTAACTGGTGTTTTAACTACTAGTATCGTTGCTGCTGGCAAGAACGCTTCTGACCGCGGCCGATGGGTCGTCGGAGTTGTGGATTCGGAGGACAAGGAGGTAGACAAGCAGGTATGTTGAACACAATGTTGTACGGGGACACACGCGGAACGAATTCGTGACTGACCAATATCCTCGCGGTTTTAGGTCTCCTCTCGCCAGGTCGACGACTCTGCGCCTGTTCAGCGCAGCGAGGCCTTTGTCTTCCTCAGGAAGTAGAGTGCTTGATCATGAGTTAAACCTATGACCTCTGCAGCGGATGCTTCGGATAGAAGTGCAGCGAGGCAAATATAAAAGCAAAAGTTGAATTATTAATAATACATGTACCATACGAAATAAAACTGTACTATAGTTAATTAATATCACACAAAAGTATGTTCACTTGCACAAAATTTGAAATGTATGGAGTGGCAACAACCATTGCAAACTCAATCGGTCGAGGATGGATGGCGCGGTGATATGCCAAGTTTTCAAAGATCATAAGGGCGGATTCGGTTCCGCTGTCTTGTGAACCGGAAGCTGTACGTCAACTGCGATTCCAGCTACAATTGCCAGGCCATGGCCAGGGTACCGATCTGGACATGTCGACATCTAGATCTGGTATTGGGCGAAAGAGATATATATAGTCCAAGGTGCGTAATTACTATTTGTTCTTGTATTTGCCACAATGCTCGGCGAAGAGGCTGGCGTGTGCATCTCCGGGTGTCGGCTTGTAGGCCAAGCACTGTGTCTTGGGTCTATCCTGAGATCTTGGATTGCATTGACACTTCGCACCTTCGTCTTGCGGTGCTCAGTGGTTGATGCTGTGGCACGTGTCAAAACACAACACCAAAAGTGTTGCGGCACCTTCCTAATCGATAAGCCTGTCAACCTCAGTTGGTCCAATCAACGCGAGCCATCGTACGCGCTCACGTCAACTATTCTCGCTTCCACCCAAAACATCTGCATCTGGCAGGAACCAACCCTCATCGCTGGCGTTCAGCAGCGCTGCCTAGGCCTCACTATCGCCGGGACCGCTTCCTACTACAAAAACCGACGCCTCACAAATCAGATCCCGGAACTCGATGGCGTGAATACGCCCACCCGGCGGGCCCCGCCGTGCCTTCCAAGACCAGTGGTGATACCCCGATATAGCTCGAAACAGGCCCTTCGCACCTGCTCCTTTGTAGCGGTGGCGACGGTGGCCTGGCATCCCGAGAAACCGAACACTGCGCGCAGGAACAATGTCGCCCACGATAACATTTGAATCCAAACCTCGGGTTTCCAGCTGGCTTTTCGTCGCGGGGAGGGCCCGCTATCTCTCTGCTCCCGTCTTGGCCGTCCGGCCATCGAGCCGGACTCGAAAGCTGAGATAGATATCGAAGGGGTTTATCCCGATTAGGCAGCTACTACTAGTCCGCCAGCTGCGGCCCACGGTCACAGGAGATGTCGACCGTCTTCTCCGCCAGCGGAGACTATGGATACGGCAATTGGATAAGTTGATTCCCAGCAGACTTGTACCGCAATAGGGTCCAGCGATCCACGTGCCGTCTGTTTCCCCGGTATCTAGGCGCTGGGCGACAGGTGCGAGCGACTTGGCGATACGTTCGCTCTGCTGGTTTCGTGGTTATATAATGGAAGCTGCCCCCGCCAGACTGGATGGATGGATGGTAGTCGTGCGCACAGCTACTCACTCCTGCCTCCATCCGTTCTCCGGTCCGTCTTTGTTCAGCAATCAATTGGTCGGGACATCACTCCTCCCACGCTATCGTTATTCGTCGCAATGAAGGTCACCGCTGTCGCCATCTCCGCCGCGGCGCTCTTCGCCCAAGGCGCATACTCCTGGGGCCTCGTCGGTCACGCCACCGTCGCCTATGTTGCGCAGAACTATATGAACGGGGCAGCCAGGATCCTCACCAGCCACCTATTGAGCGGCACCCCGCTGGCAGAGATTGCCTCGTGGGCTGACACCTTCCGGACTACGCCCGACGGGCGGTTTTCAGCTGTATTGCATTACATTGACGCGAACGACAAGCCCCCGCAGAAGTGCAATGTCAAGATGGAGCGCGATTGTGCGTCTGAAGGGTGCATCGTCACCGCCATCGCAAATTATGTAAGTGTTGCCTATCCACCATCTTGGTACATGGTGCCAATCGCTCGGCGATAGATGGGTGGCCGTGCAGGTATACTAACATATGGGACCAGACCAGCCGAATCCTTGACGACACGTTGGATTTTTCAGAAAGATCGGATGCGCTGAAATTCATCGTCCACTTTTTCGGCGATATCTCACAGCCGTTGCATACGGAAGGCCTTGCAGTTGGCGGTAATGAAATTTCAGTTCTTTGGGGCAACCTCACCACAGGTGCAAAAGTCAACCTCCACGCCGCCTGGGACCGACAATGTAAGTCTCCACACCGCGAGCCTTAGCCTATTTGTATGGCTATGAGATAGATGCAACGAGCTAACTTGGGGCTTCTTCCCTGTGTGTACAGTCGTCGACACCCTTGCAGGCGGCAACACGCTTGCGGCAGCCAACTCACTGGCTAAGAACATCATCGCCGATCTCGATACCGGTATCTACAAGGATCTCAAGGCCGGGTGGACGAGCTGCGGGTCTATCAAACGCGGCACGGGATGTCCCAAGGCGTGGGCGCAGGACTCGAACAGGCTTATCTGCTCGAATGTGCTGGCCAACGGCGTCGAGGAAGTAGAGGGGAAGGACATCAGCGGGGATTACTATGCGGCCAACGTCCCAATTGTGCGGCAGCAGCTGGCAAAGGGAGGTTATAGGCTTGGATTGTGGCTGAATGCGATTGCAAAGGCTGAGCAGCTGAAGTGCTCGTCTCGGCCGTAGGCCCTGGTTATGGTGCTGTGTCGTGTTCCCTGATATATATATGTATACCCCGGGCGGCTAGATTGGCGATGTAGGATAGTGATACCCGCAGGTGATGCACGTGTACGTTACGAGTGTATGTATATATTCAATTACAGTTGGAATATTATGGACTTTTGGCTTTTCTTCGTTTGCTTCCGCGTTCCTCCTAATAACAGAAAAGATGCATTATTTCCATCCGATTTTGTTGTACAGGCCACCAGAGATATTTATCTTTGACAATGGGTATACATCATATTCGCCAGAAACTCCATCTAGAATGCAGAGTAGTAGAAGAAGGTGACAAGAGCATACTCAGTAGTAGAAGAGACAATGGGGGATAGTACAAGCTCAACTTGTATAGGCGCCCAGCTAAGGGGACCCATTCCCTCCGTGCTAGCTACTCCTTGCCCCACGTCAGATTGAATCGGGCTTCAGCCGGTTTATAGCTGGCGATCAACGCGGGCACCTCCTCGACAGTATTTGCAACTTGAATGATTGTATCACAGTCGCCAGAGACGAACTCCTCGTCAGAAGCCTTGCGCACCCATTCGACGATACCGTCCCAGAAGCCTTCGATATTGAGCAGGATGATCGGGGAGCCATGGATGCCGAGCTGGTTCCAGGTAACGATTTCGAAGAGTTCCTCTGCGGTACCGTAGCCACCGGGCAGGGCGATGAAGGCGTTAGACTCCTGCGCCATCATGCGCTTGCGGGTGTGCATGTCCGCAACGACGGTATGGATGCCGTAGTGGTGGGCTTTTTCGGAGGTGGTGGTCAAGTTGGCTTGCTCCTTTGCGGACAGAGCGGATGGGATGATGCCGTGGACAGAGTTGGGGCCCTTGAGGGAGACGAGCGTTTTGGAGACCTCGCCCATGATGCCGGCTAGAGGAAGGAGCAAAAGGTGAGTTTGGGGTCCGTTTGGCTTCTAATTGTTTCTGGGGGTTGCTGGCTTACTGGTTCCGCCGCCGTAGACTAGGTTCCATCCTTCCTTGTGGAAGACGTGCGCGAGGTCTGCCGCGGCCTTGAGGTATGCCGGGTTGGTACCGGACTTGCTCCCGCAGCTGTCCAGCGCAGGGGATAAAGTCAGCCTGCGCATCGTATGAGGATATGATTGGGGATGGCTTACAAGACTGCAACCGTGAACGGCTTGTCGTTTACTTTCGTGTCCGTCATGATCTGGTGGTGTGGCATCACGGGGTCAACAGATGAGGGCGACGACGAAGCTTCAAAGAAGTAGGAATAGATTGCGCGTGGAACGTCTGTGAACAGGATGCCCATGGATGCGTCTTGCGCATGCGCAGATACGGCCGAACAGAGATGCGATGGGATAAAGCCAGGCTATACGCTAGCGATAGACAAGTCGCAGCGGACAGAGACAGACAGACAGGGAGGGGCAACCGGAGAGGGCGAGTGAGAGCTTACGGTACGACCGGAGAAAGTGGAAGAGTCAGAGAGTCTGTTTATATATAAGACTGCGGGCGAGGTCGATGGATCTGGCGACGGGAGGTCGGTTGGGTCGAAGGATGTGGGGATGGAAGTCGAGGAGGAAGCTGCGCGGGCCAATGGACTGTTGTGGATATCACACAAAGGAAGCACAGGATTTGTGGGACTCGGCGGGACAGCTGATACGAAGGATTTTTATATCGAGTCGAAGATGCGGAAGCCCAGATCGAAGCCCAGATCGAAGCCCAAACAGGCCCGCGGGCAGCCGACGAAGGCCAGTCATCGTTGGGCAGCCCGGAGGAGCTCGAATGCAGAATGCAGAATGCAGGGACGCTTCCCAACGGACGGTGTGGTAGTTTTTGATTTCCGCTGCCCAATCGGCCTGGGGGACTGCTTAGTCATTGCATCATATCCGAACAACCGACGTCGCGTGCTGTGTTGCGTGTTGTGTTGCGTGTTCCTGTACAGCAAAGGAAGCGTTTGTTTCGTTATGACAACAGGATCACAACGCTCGAATGTTTGGACAATACTGCTCAGCCCAGTAGTATACTGAAGTCTAAACTTTAACAATCATCTATAGCTTCTCTGCTGGTCTCGTACCTCTCTGCCCAAGCATTTACGTCCCCACTGGTGTGGCCACGCCTCGTGAACCAACGCCCTGCTCCTTTGATTACACGCGCAGGAAAGTCCTCCTGCAATTGGCAATCATCTACAACATCACCTCAGGAATACAGCTTCTATCATACCACCGGCCTTGCGAGCTAGTAGCTAGACAAAGCAACATGCCGTTCTACCAGATCCTCCACTCCGTCGAACTATCGCCGGAGCAAAAGGATGCTCTCGCAACTGCCATCACCAACGCCCATTGCGGCGCCACCGGTGCCCTCAAGCTCTTCGTCAATATTGAGTTCCACCATAACACGAACCCATACCAATACGTCGGGGGCCAGCGACGTCCAAACAACAAGATTATTGGCTTCACACGATCACGTGGCACAGTTGGCGCAGACCTCATGAACGACGTGGTTAGCGAGGTCAACGATCAATGGAACAAGATTGTTGGCAGCGACGGTGAGAAGGAGCTAGGCGCCCTCTGGATCACTGATGGCATTCTAACGGGCATTGAGTTTGGTCATATGTTACCAAAGGTGCGTTCGCGTTCGCCGCATACGAAGAGGATGAGGTTACATCGCAACTGACTACTGTTACAGGCCTTTGAGGATAATGACTGGTTTGAGGAGCACAAGAAAGATTTCGAGAGACGAGCTGCTCTAGGCGACCAGGTGTTTGTCGACGCTCTGGACAGCAATGTCATCCATCGAGGCTAGCTCAGCAAATGTACGCAAATTGCGAGGCCAAGGCTGTATCTCAGCCTTAAGCTGCGATGCAACTTTGGTTCTGGCTGCTGCATATGCAGTCTCTCTATACACTAAAGCGCTTAGTTTCGGGTCCTTCCGCGAGGCCCATTTGGGGCTACTCTAGCTCACGAGACCGGGTCAGCATCCCAGGACGGCGCCGTGTGTTCGGCATCCGGTTTATGATGCAAGGACGGCAGCTCCAACTCCAACAGCACCGGGCTCCGCACCGCCTGGCTACCATTAGCCCCTACAATCGCTGCATTCACAAACACCGTCTGTCCCTCTCCCACTACCCCCTTTGTTATCCCCGTGATGTCCTTATACGTCGCCCCGTCAAGCCTCTCAACTTGTCGACTCTCTGCCGACATATCTTCCTCCACCCTCACAGTTTTATCGCCCTTCTCGTCCACAGTCTCCCACGTGACCAGCTTCGCGCCCGCAGCCTCGTGGATGTGCCCGCATACGCTCAACAGCGGCTTTATGTCCTGCAGGAACCGCAGCAAGTGCGGACATCCGACCTTCCGAATGTGCTTGACCTCATCTTGCATTCCGTAGGCCGGGCCATGGATCACTGCAACATGCACCCGCTCGGGCAAGCTTTCCTGCGGGAACTTGTCGTGCCAGAAATGTCTCGTATCCGGGGCATAGCGGAAGGAGCCCCAGTTGTGGGGGTGAGCCCCGCGTGGGGTGTGCGGCGACGCCAAAACCTGCCAACAATACGATCTCATCAGCAAGGATCAATCCGCACCCAGAGAAACAGGAAACAAAGGACGAAAGGAATTGCGCTCACAGTGAATACTGCCCCATTGGCCAATTTGAACTCTTTGACTTCGTCCTCCAAATACCACACCCCGCGTTTCCTCATCTCATCGCTCAGCAAGTACTCTCGGCAAAGTTGGCTCTCCGCGCGTCGGCTCTTCTCGGATCCCACAAAGTCCTCGCTATGGCACCAATATTCCTCATCTAGCTGGCAGTCATGGTTCCCCGCAACTATAATCTTGATCTCAGCGGGTACGGCTGCAATCCAGTCTACAGTCGATTTGAACGATTCGAAGGGCCCTATATTGGTCATATCCCCTGCATGGATAAACACATGTGCATCGGGGAACGGCGTGCGGAAAACACCGCTTGTCTTTGACGGCTCGATATCGTGCGTATCCGAGACGAGGAGGAACGTTGTGCGGACCGTTGATGGCGGCGGCAGCTGGGCTGTGGATTCATCTGATTGCCCCTGGCCCAGCCATAGTGTTTTCATCGCGCCGGTCGTCGCGGCTAGATTCGAACTCGGGCCAGCTGTGTTGTTGTGTTCCGCTGTAGCTAAGACCGCTTTCCTGCCTGCATTGGGCCCTGCGTTCGCTTTCCCACCCGGCTTTATGAGATTGTCTGTCTGATGGGCTTCGGCCTCGGCCCTTGCTTTGGTCTTTAGTTTGGTTTTTGTTTTGCCTTTTGCTTTGACCGTTGCTTTAGCCCTCGGCGGGTCTCGCGCGCTTGAAAGTACCGCTAGGCGCTTTCGATTCTGCCGGCGAGTTTTCTGGCCTGCCTCCTTGCGTGTTTTCTCCGCCATGTTTGACGCTGTCGCGGCTAGTTGCGACTACCGTCTATGGTTTAGGAGATGCGTCTGATATCCGACCTAGGGAAAAGGGCGGGAACTTGTATCTCGAAGTTTGAAAGCTTAGTTTCATGACTTGGAACTTGAGCGTCAAGCGCACGCTACTGGTGTCCTATAGTCGGTCAGCTGCCTATGATGTCTATCTCGTCTAGAGCCAACAACTCGGGCCTTCGATCTTTCCCAGAGTCCGCGAACATTTGGGTGTTGAGGTTCTAGAATCATCGCCATTGTTCACAACACGGTATCTTGTTGGATTTTGCAATAGCGTCTGGGAAGCCGATTTCTAGATTTCTATCGGAAACCGCATCAGTCTGTTTCGTGTCTCAGACCATGGTTCCATTTGTCTGCAGCCTGCCAAGATGAGCCAGGTATAACACGGCTTATTTCATGTGATCCTGACTAGGCATCTGGTTCGTGAGGCAAGTCCCAGAAGATCTATTCGCCCAATACACCTGTTGATGTGAATACATGTACACACGCATATGCGTATTGCCCCAGTACGACTGGTAAAAAAGATTCCATTCCATAGCCCCAATGAAAACCGCAATGGCAAAGCAAACTACCAAGCAAAGAATAACGCTCCAAAGGAAAGCCAATTTCGTAAAGAATCATGTTCCGGTCCCTGGTTGACCAGGTACGAGGCATCCTGTACAACCCCCCCAACCAGCACAATCAATCACCACAAACTGTCAACAGCGTCCAGCACCGACCGCTTCCTCTCCCATTTTTCCTGCTCCTCCGCTGTCATCAATTCATAATCGACCGTGATCTCCTGTTCCACCCTGACCCCAGTGTCTGGCTGACTCGGTGTCCCCCCTTCGGACGGCGATTCATACAAACTCCCCGGACCGCTCTGCCACCGCCAGAGGCTCGGCCGATGCACAAACCCAAGGTAAAACTCCTGCCTCGTCGCACCGTCACCCTTAAAAAGACTGGGCGTCGAGCTGCACGTCACCGAATACTCACCGGCTAGCTTACTCGGCCTTGCGCGTGCACTCTGGCTTTCCATGCTGCTTGTCCTTCGGTACACCGGCGCTGACCGCATGCGCCTGACCCCAAAGCTGCTGCCATCTAGTTGGAAACTGCTGCTAGCAAGAGAGTCCCGGTGGCGCACAGCCGGCGGGACGGTCGGACCGGCGTCGGCGTCGACGTCGGCATCAGGATGCTCCGACCAGGCTTCCATCATCGGAGTGTAGTAAGGCGTACTCGTGCTGCCACCGCCAGTAATCTCGACCACCCTGCTCTCGGGACTATCTCGTAGCGGGGAGTCGGAGACAGTCTCGAACCATGCGCGGTTCCTGGCGAGCGAGCTTGCATTGTTGCGCTGCAGCCCTGCGGCGGCGGTAGTGGCGGGTGTAAAAGAACGGTCGGTGGCCTTGCCATTGGTGCTACTATCGGTAGCGCGACTGGTGAATGGCGACGAGAGGGTTTTGAAGAGCGGCTTCAAGGCGGGTGCGCACGCGCACATCATGGCCAGGTTGATTTCAATGTGCGAGAATAGGAGAATAAAGATGGCATCGTACGAGACGTCTGTTGTGTGCTGGTACTTCCACAACGCCCAGAGCCGCGCGGTCGAGCCGGCCACCGCGATGCCGCCCACGGAAAAGATCGTCAGAAGCGCAACTATGAAAAAACTGGTTAGGCTGGGTCTTCAAGTCTCTTCGTAGCACTGCGACGGACGGACGTTTCTTGCGCCTGTTGATTTGGAGTCGGTGGAGCACGGGGATAGGTAGCAGGAGGATGACGAGGTCTGAGGCGATATTGATCGATGCTGTGCTGTAGTATAATGCCGGCAAGTTGACGCAACCTCGAGGAAAGATGAGCGTCCAAGCCGTCGAGGGGTTTGGACACTCAAATATCTATTATACCCTTGCGATTTAGTAATATACTCTACTACGGGGCTGTTTCTACAGGGGTTTCCATTTCTTCATTCTCTGCGGGCTAGAGTTGCGCTAGGTGGTATGCAGGGATTTTAGAGAGCGACCTTTTAGTCGCTGGCGCGCACTTACGTATGCGAAAATGAAGACGATGGTCCAAATGATGATGAACCCGAAGATATAGCGCACGGTATTCCGATACCACCGCTGCCGTGAGAGGCCCCAGTAGAATCTCAAAATCGAGAGTTTGATGAACAGCAGAACCAACGGGTAGATGAGCTGGTAAGCGAACCAATATCGCAGCGTCGGCGGCAAGTTGCTGATGGCCTACAAGTGTGTAATTTTTCATTTAAGAAATATTTCAGTCATGAGCGCGCGTACTCTGCGGGTATCAATTAAGTGGTAGGTATAATTTATGATTATTTGCGCGCTGTATACAGTTCCGCACGCACGCACACGCACATATATATATGCATGCATATATTAAAATGCAAGGGGTAAAGGCTGATGGGAGCCGAGGTAAGGCTGCAAGGCTGGCGGGAGCCTGTTACGTACCACGGTATTGATGTGGTTCCCCGTGCCGTACTGGATCTGGAAGTAATTCATCACTGCAAGGCCCCATTCAAACAACATACCGACCAGGATAAGCCAGTCATCAAGGCCGGCGCGATGGATGATAAAGTAGCGACAGTAGAGCCTAATGCGATGCATGGGACAAGACAATCACATGGGAGCGCAAGGGGTCAGTTGCATGGAGCCAATATTATGGAAGATTGCTTTTCGAGATTCGCGACACACACCGCAGCACCACAAAGATAGTGGCCAGGCCGAGCAGAGTGAAGGTGACAGCGATGAAGAGTGGATGCCGTGATCCCGAGTCGGCGCTGTTTGCAGCATCGTCGCTCAATTCAGCGGTGGGCGTCGCGGGCGCCATGGGTGTAGTTTCGCAATCGGCGACGCGCCCTCGTTTGAATTACCGGACTTGTCGAATGGGAGAACTGCCAGAAGCCCGGGCGGTTTGCCGGGTCCGCTCATTGTAGATATCTGCTTCTTATTTGCGCCGAGCTCCTGTATTTTTAGAGTTATTTGCTTCAATCGAGGCTGCTGTTCTGACCGCCAGGCTGGAGGGGCAACGCACGCCGATTCGAAAAATACCACAGGCATTTCTGATATACAGACGAGGCCACGACAACGGTGCTTATTCTACAGGAAAGACGGCTTCCATTATTAATCTCTCTACTGGCTAGGCGCTAGTAGTCAGGCAAGGGCGTTATGGAAAACCTAGTTACAGATGAAAGTGGGTAGAAATAACCCTCAACACGCCTGCTCCTCAGCTGATCAGCTCAGATGGAAGTGGAGATGGGCCTACCATCAACCCTCGTAGTCATAGCAGAGTATATCTCCCTGGAGATTCATGATCTCCCCTAGCGTAACAGTTGGCGCGAGGTCCCCCAGCCCGATTTGGAAACCAAGAGTGATATTTGGACCTTGGAGGTTCTGATAGTCGAACGGGATGGTCGGGCCCCCGATATCGAAGAGCCGTCTGGGCAAGTCGCGCTGCTGCCACCTCCAAAGCATCCTGTCAAGAGTTGAATGGTGAATGTAGAATAATGGGTCTGACAAAGGCACCATATAGTGATTGTTAGCCACGTCTATATTATTTCTAGCTTTCTGCATGCAGGCCTGGACATATTGTGGCTGCTTACCTCCAGGACTGGCATAAACATCCCCAAGGTCGCCTAGGGCGCCGCCCACGCCAAAGTGTCCGGCTCCATGGACGTTTGGGACTGTGAAAACCGGCACGTTCTCCAACCGATACGCAAAGTCTTCGTATCTAGACACATTCATCACCCAGTTAACCAACTCGTTGGTTGCCCACTCCATTATCGGCCTGGAGAAATCCCGCTTCAGGCACCTAGGGTTATACGCCAAACTGGCACCAGGACCCAGATTTACAGTCCAACTGGGGTATGCGAAAGGCCCTCTTGGGACACATCCGCCCCCTCTTCTTTCAGGGATGCCGAATAGGTTCTCGCCGTCCACGTAGGGTCCATTCCCTCCAAACCCTGAATGGTTGTTGAACACCGGCCAGTCAATCATATCGCGCCCGCTGGCGTTGTCGATGGTCCAATTCCAATATGGTTGGGCGCCTCGGTACCCACATACCTCTCGTAGCGCCGCCTCATACGCCGCGATGTAGTAGCGATGCCAAAGAATAAAATGGCCCTAAATAGGCGTAGTGAGAAAACAGTGCCGACCATCAAACGCTATAGGACATGGTATTGGAACTTACAACCCAGTGGATGTATGGTGTCTGGATGGAGTGTACACCTTGAAAGTCATCGTACCGCGTCCGAAGGCCGGGGATTCCGGAAATCGACGCAGCCTTTTGTCTGTTTCCTAAACACAGGACAGCTTTGGTGTAGGATTGCCTCTCGTCGACGGAAAGCGTTCTCCTAATATAATGATCGCAGGATCGGCTGAATTAGTCTTGCGGGGTCTGCATTTACAGCTACCGATAATGGCTGCCTTACCACTCTTTCCTGATAAGCGGCTTCGTACATCTGGGTGATGCGTACATGTGGAGCGCCTTGTTGTGGGTTGGGGCGCTATCTGTTCGAAGGGCGGTGAACAATGTCACAGTGTAGAAAAGGGCGAATGCCCGCATTCGGTTGGCCGCCATCACCACTGTGAGTTCAAGGCTAAACTTCAAATTGCCCTAGACGGGGATGGCTGCGAATGATAAGCTACGGATGGGACCAGATCCAATTTCGTGGAATGTGGCTTACGGCTCCCTACTGTGTATTTGTATAGAGCTAATTTATACGTACATGTTGATCTCGGGCTACATATATACGGACATAGTACCCTAGGTAGGTACCTAGGTATACAGGCCCGCCCAATGCATCTAAATGTCATGTCACCGATTAGCCTATCGGAGCCCTCGTACGCCCAACCCAACAAAACCGCCCATCGAACGAGCCGGAAGGGGAGACGCGCCTGCGGCGGAAACCCAGGTGAGTGGTTAGTAGATTCCCAAGGACCTAGAGCGTCGAGCATGTGCCGATGGGCTCCAGAGAACTTTGTGCGACGTTACAACTATATGTTGGACACACCCAGACACCCGGCGGCAGCCGGCAATTTTGGTGGCCAAGGTAGGGCTAGTATTGATCAATTGATACCGGCCATTGTGCGGTCTAGTCTGCACAACCAACATTACCACTCTATCGCTTTTTCAAAGGACTGACATGAATCTTTGATTACGGCTTTGAAATGTATTTGTAAGAGCAGGAGCTGTGAATTAGGCTCTGGGGAGAGCTCCAGCACTGAGCCTCGAGCCTGAATTTATATTTGGTGGCGATTGGATCACGGTTAGCTGCGTGTGATCATAGCATAGAGGAGTTCCTATTATAATTATACGTCAGCAATTTTTTACTTGAAAAATATAGATATCGTATTTTCACGATACCATGCTGACCCGTCCATAGCGCCAGTGAGATTGCGGCGAGAGGTTACTGTAGGGCGTGAAATATGTATCTTGCAGGCTGGACGAAATTGGTGCTCAAAATTCAGAATGCCTCAACGTCATTTGCAATTGGATGGCCTCGCGACATGCGCGACAATATATACATGGGAGATGCCGACAGAAGTTCACAGATGCGTTGACACGTTCTTAAGATCTTGTTGTGTAATCCTTGCACAATTTTGCATACCGGCTCTAGTGGCTCCTATAGTAGTGGCTGATGGGCCAGTGTCAGTTGACTATTGATAACTATCTTGTGGTTGGCAATAAAAGCTCCGAACGGGTGTTCTAGAATTTTGCTCTCTTAATTAAGCTTAGGATTCTAGAATGCAAGTCCTGCATATACGCATGGAATTCGGAAGGGATGGCGGCAGTTTTGTAGCGTTGCGCGCATGCGGCCATGTGGAGGGCAGCATCAATAGGGCAGGCGGCGGCCATAAGAAGATTGACTCCAGAAGATCTGAAGTGGTTAGGGTTATATGGTGATTCTAATTGATTCCCATGTTGTCATAGGCTTAGGTACTAGGCTGTATCGTGTCTGTAAAACCCTAAGGGCTGAAGCAGGATTATATAGAGACCTGGCCAATAAAATATACACAGTGCTATACCATATACATGTAGCTGTGGCCCTCTATCCACTTTCAACAGGTGTATCCAAACTCGTGCTCGCGGCTTATATACATGCGCATACTTAGCTAAAGTACACTCGGGGATCCTAAACTATAGCAATCGGTGAGGAGGGGCTGGTGCCCATCTGGCATTGAGCTATATATAGTCTCGGTCATGGAGACAATGTACCCATATGCGGCCTGACAGTGTTCCTAGAAGTGGTAGTATTCTGAGCGGGTGTGCTATATAGCTATGGCGATATACCTGGGGTAAATGTTGGATCTATATAGAAAACTTTGACCGCCGTATCTGCGCATGAGTCCATGCATGGTTCACTCAAGATCAAGATCGAGCACATCGATCTAATATGCCAGGCTAAATCCTAAGGATCTCACCCGGAGACTCCAATACTTCTCGTACACTGATAGCGTAGAAATATAGGCTTACAAACCTGGTCATGTTCTTGCGGAAGAATCTCCGGAGCTTCTAGATTCATGGAATAATGCGTCCTAGCTGCTAGATTATGTATATCTGGTCAGGTCCCTCGTCGTCGACTTACATATACGTTGGTTCGGAGATAAAGTCGTCTTACCGTCATAAAGAGCTTAGTTTGGTAGTGTGTGATTTGGCCTTGTATCGGCAACAATAGAATGCTGTAAAGTGCTTTAAAAAAAGAATTTGTGCGCTTGATGTAAAAACTTTGTCTTGATGGCCAACGGTTGCACAAAATCAACCCATGCTCACGGGCGCATGCACATGCCATCCGATGTTAGCTGAGTATTCGGTCGGGCTTGCCTACGGGCCTGCCTAGTGCCAATACTAGAAAAGGTAGCATTCCTGACAAAGGCCTGAATATTCCTTCGTTGTATTCCAGCTGGGTTTTTAGGAGGATCCTGTGTATGCAAGTTAAGGTTACAGAAGATTGTGCGACTCGAAGCGACGCTAGTACTCAAATAGACAAATGATATGGTATGATGACATGGTAGAAAAATTTAGAACCCGGTAATACATGACCTGGCACCCGTTTACATGACCGTTCATATATTGGGTGATATCGTTTCTGCCTGTGCAAAATGCGGGTTTAAACATTCAGGGATTAATTTTGCATATTGGATCCAACGCGGGTTGCCAAGCGTAAGCGTAGTGAATGTGAAGAATTGGTCTAGCAGAATGCCGGCATGAGTTGGAGGCTCAACCATATCCGGGTCCCCCGCTGATGCAAGCTTTTGGAGCTTGCAGCTGTCTATTATTGCATGTCTGCCTAACTTGCTTAGTAGTACAATTTATGCGAGGTCAATAGATTCCGGAGTTCGGTGTGGAATTCTAATCGGGTTGTAAACGTTTGGGCGTAGCTACACGACTATCTGAGGATGTGAGCAACTTGGATACTGGAGATACATGATATGTAGCAGGCGATTATAAGTAACTCAAGGTAGATTAATATTGATATCGGGCTAACAGGGGTGTTTGGTAGACGACTTCCACACGGTTTCAAAGTATCCTTGGTTTGCAACTAATTGAGCTAGGACGTCCGTACTCCGCACTACGCACTACGCACTACGAACAAGCTGTGTTTGGCTGGCGCACGGGGTAGATGAAATGGTATATATATATGATTATTATACCCTCACCCTAATGGTACGAATATACTCCTGATAAGCAGAGATAAGAAAGGTGCACAATGAACAAAACGGTCGGGCTTGCCGCGGCTAGTTTGAGCTGAATCTGATTCATTGCGCCCCTGGGTCTTAGAGCCTGGTCCTAGCAGCGCAGGCTTTTTCGATTTTAACAGCTCTATGCAAGCTCCCCTGGGCGCAGCCCCAAATTGCCAGGGGATTGCAACAGCTTTGTATTTCGGCTGTTCATATACCCGGACCAGGCCTTGCTCCGGGTTGTGTGTTGCTAGAGAACTAAAATACCACACCACGGTCCTAAGGAAATTAATTGGTATCGACCTGCGGGAGCTGACTTTCCGTTCGTAAGCTGACGCAGTCAGAATCCGGCCGTCCAATTAAATCCGCCTCTGAACCTCGGCTTTTTGGACATATCTTCTCCGCTCTAAGACCATCGGAAATGCACCTTTTGCATGACGCAGGAGGCCAAGGCGAAAATATACTGATGCGAACGTTCGAACGTGTGCCCCTTGCAGTCGACCAGGCCGCAAACTCCAACATGATTATAACTCTGCACCTTCGCCGTCAACTTTTAGTTGCATGCATGTTTCCATTTTGGTCAGCAGGAGAACAACTGATACTGAAGGGCTAGAAATGATTGGAATGACTGTGGGGATGTGAGCAGCTAACGCATTGTCAACATGCAGGGGCTGTATCGTTGAAAGCACAGCTATGAAGCTCCTCTTCGACCAGGCGGGCTATACTAAATGCCTCAGGAGAATCGGGACCAGGCGGAAAACAGCCCTACAAGAAGATCCAGTCTTTGTCAGGAATCGGATTTCCCGCGAGTTTCGCCTAGCGGCAGCAATCTCTCGTCTGGGACTCCCTTGCATGCATATTTGGCCCTGGGAACGTCATTTTACCCACTCTCGAAAAAGGTCAGCCAGAATATTTTCGGGTCTTTGAACCGAACCCAGATCAGCTGCTTATGTCTATCGTTGTCTCGGTAATCCCTTGGAGCCCAACCAGTGCGTAGGACAAGAACTACAGCCTAGCTGCGGATGCAACGCCTCGCGAGCTCGGGCCTAACGTTATAGTTTGCTGTTAATTTCAAGGGATTGTTTGAGACTTGGCATCCAACGGCTATGACATTTGCGGGACAGAACATGTTCAATGTGGTATACCTTGGCCATGGGGCGTGGCTTGCGGTACCAGAGGTTAAATCTGGGGTCTATGCAGGCTATTTAATGGACGCAAGTTCCTAGAAAAGGTAGCCAAATTTCCGTCTACAGGTGCACCAATTTGAGTCTTGCTGTACAGCTATAGCTATATATATAGCTATAAATCCCATCGTGGACTTTTTCTTGCAACTTTGAACTTAGAGCCGTTCTACATTTGCACTATATCTTGTCAAGTTACACGTGCACGAAAATTCCAACAGAGTTTCAAACGTTCCTTTAACCGTCCGACACGATGCGATTCATCTATCTTCTTGCGGCCTTGACGTCTGCAGCACTTGTTAGTGCCGCCGCTATACCAGGACCTCAAGGAAAGGCCGTACCGACATTCAAATGCGGCTGCACCAACGACTGCATCATCGGCTGCGGCAGTAAGACGGATTGCTTTTGTCCCCTGTACTGCGGTAAGTCAGGAGCCAGAATATTCTGGTATATTGCTGCGCATCTCATGTACCCTTTGCTTGCAAATAGATCCCAAATATGAATGCCCCGAGCCGACCCCTACTACCACAGAGAGGACTGTTGACCCTACCGCAACATGCGGCTGCCTCAACGATTGCATCATTGGCTGCAGGCCAGATCCTAGACTCTGCAGATGCTCAAATTTTTGCGGTACCGTCAAGCGTCCACGCAATTCTTCAACCGATCCCGATGCTAATAAGATTTTTATGACATATTCATAGATCCTAAATACGAATGCCCTGTTACCACGACCACGACCACGACCACCACTAAAAAGCCAACCAAGACTACTACATCGGCCGTTCTCCCCACCTTCACCTGCGGATGTACCAACGCCTGCAAGATAGCCTGTGGTAACAAGCCCGACTGTATCTGCCCGCAATACTGCGGTGAGTAAACTTTGCATATAGTTCCTTGAGGATATATAACATCCTGTACCCGTGCAAATCACTGTCCTACAGGTTCTCGGTATCCGAGCTGATGGAAATTGATAACTGCATTAAAGATCCACAATATGAATGCCCCCCAACTAGGACGACCACTATTGTGAAGCCAACTTTCACTTGTGGTTGCACGAACGACTGCCTCGTCAACTGCAAGGAGCCACCATGCGCTTGCCCGAAGAACTGCGGTCCGTGTGATATAACCACGCTACCAATTGTCATTTTGCAACCATCCACGCATAATTATATATCGATACTGACATCTCCCGTTCTACCAATCAGATCCTAAATACGCTTGCCCTGCAACTCTTGTTCCTTACTCTCTGATCCCGCTTCCCACGGCCACCACTGTTCCCTGTGGCTGCCACAACGACTGTACACTCACGTGTAAGAAGCCGGGTTGTGCGTGCCTGGCCTACTGTGGTATGTTTTCCTGCAAAACACAATAATGCTCCAAAAACTTAGAAACTAACAAATAACACTTTTCTTCACAGACCCTAAGTATTTGTGCACATCCTAAACAGTGTACGAGCGCCCTAGCTACCAGTTCTGCGATTGCCTAACTACTTGCTGGTCATCAATCCTTCTTGGTCTCGTTGTCGGACAAGGGTTCAGCTAGCCATGTGAACATAAGCTGGCACTGGGATCGACGACGATCAAATGTAAATATATTATTTTTTTGTTTCAGCCCAAAAATTTGATAGCCTGCATACGAACTTTACCTGTATTTAGTTCTTTATGATTATTTATTATTATTTAAGTACTTACTTGCCATCCCGTGGCGGGAGTAGCTCCCATGAACTTTTGCAAGTTTAGACGGCCAATATTTGCCCCATGCATGAATATCCGGCCTTGGCAAAGGCCAAGCGGGACCGCCACCCGAAGCTGCCGACAGGTAACGAGATTACCCGAATGATATTGCAGTGCCTTCTATAGATCAACATGGGCTGTTTCTACCAATGTAACCTGATTACGTGGTTGGAGAACAAAGCCAGTACTCCTGGTCTATCGGGCTATGCAGTATCTCCCATTCGGGTGTTCATACGTATCTGGAGACACACCGCGCAAATCACAAAAGTAAGAGGCGATTGTATTGCCTGAGGTAGACATATCTAGGCTTCGGACATATATATTCTCGAGCATCTCTCGGCAGCAGCGGTCTCAAGTAGCGAGCAGTGTATCTAATTTCGGAGATCATCGATCATGAGGGGATGCGTATATTTAGAACCCCTGAGTATGATCTTCGATCCAGTCCCAAAGTTTCACCGCTTCACCATTATCTACACTATCCATGAGATCCTGCCGGGCTGAGCCGATTCGGCCCCAAGGTGCGACAAAAGCACCGTTATTCGACTGATTGAGGTCTGGAGATAATGTTGCAAAAAGCTCCGTTAGGCCGCCGTACCGCGGGGCGTAGAGAACCATAAACTATACAATGAGAATATTTAGTAGCCCTCATAATGACGTTGCCGTAGATCGGACGACGCATGGTACGTACCGCAAAATACGACGCTAGAACATTATGCCGGAGTAGCGGTGTATTGAGATTACCGGGGTTTACAGACTATTCCAGAATTAAAGTTAGCCCGTCTGCGAACGCTCCCTTTCGAAATTTTTGAATACCAAGCCAAGGGCACCCACTGAAACGATGATCCCCGTGTCCTTAAATTTCTGCGCAAAGGCTTGCGCCATCAAGACACTTGCAGCCTTGCTCTGTGCGTATTTGATAACGCCGTCGATGAAATCAATACTCGAAAGGGGCGATGTGCCCTTCGCTTCGAGGTTTGTATAATCAATGCCTCCGTGCGGGGATATATGGTTTGCAATTGACGATAAAAACACGACACGGACAGAGTCTTGTGGGGCGATTTTCGCCGTCTCTACGAGGATGTTCTGCAGGTGTCTTTGTAACACAAAGGGTCCGACAACATTTGTCCCGAGTTGGACGTCCCACCCCTAGCGCAGCCGATTCGCGAAATATAATCAGCCCACGAAATCCTAGAGTTTTGGGAGTCAAAAGACAATGTAGATGCATTGAGGACATACCTGTGCCGTTCTCCAGGATGTCGGACATCTCAGGACTCCGGCATTATGAACCAAGGCATCCAATCGTCTTTCTTTTGCTAAAAATGCGTCCGCGGCTGGTTTGAGAGTTGCAAGATCGTTGAGGTCCAGATGGGTGAACTCAAGCGCGCCATCAGACCTAGGGTATTCTGATTTGATTTTTTCTATCGCATTGGCGCCGTTGGACTCAGAGCGTCCGGCGATATAGACTTTCGCATTTTTGGAGTACAATATCTAAGTATACATCATGATCACATGCGAGACCAACCGTTAGTAGAAGCGCTCCGGCTGAGGATTCCTACTATAGTACTATAATCGCAGCCGAGTATTATAAAGGGCTTGAGACATATATGAAGAGTCTGACCGACCTTTGCCAATTCAAATCCGATCCCTCCGGCAGCACCCGTCACCATGTAGACCTACGAGTTTAGCGCCGTACGTTCGGCGTTGTCAGCGCGAAAGTGTTGTCGGAGAAAAATGTGGACATGCGCATGCGCATATGCGGGCAGTGCGGCCTACCTTCCCGGACAAATCAGGGACGTCTTTCTCTTCAAACTGTGGGCTGGGCGGGAACCCCTCCGAGAGCACAAGGTTCCGGAGGGCCGACCACATGCCGTAGAGTAACATGGTGTAGCGGCTTTGCTGATAGGATCGTTTGGAGTCAAATCAAGTTAACTGCCGAAGGACGACTTGAAGAAAAATAAGGGGCAACTATTGGACAAGGCTTATCTTTAAGCGGGATTGGCTAGGCCCGCTCCATGTTCTACTACTTTCTCATATTAAGTATGAAGTACTTAGTTGAGAAGTTAAAAAAATAATGACTGATAAGTACTTATCTATAGCTATTATTGCTGTCTACGGAGAAAAGGTGGGCGGACGCTCTCAAGGTATCTCCTCAGTTGCGGACGTTCAATTTTGTTGGACCTTGGAACCCACCAATTATTCGTATCTATAAATCGCGTAGGCCTGGTACGAAGATAAGAAAGAAAGCAAATTTTTTTGAGGTTTCTGGAGTCGATTCCTAACCTCGGCATAGCGTATACTTTGGGGACCAAGATGTCGTCAAATCCATGCGTACGTACAAGTACACCATACAATATTGACGTTAATTCGCACGTTTACAATTGGAAGGTGTAGAAATCGGCATCCTAGCACAGCGAATAGGCAGAGCCGACGTTGACAATGTCGAAAATGTGAAACCAGCAGGCCAGAAGACTTAATTTGATGTTCCGGGATCCAGGTTATTGAGGCTCGTGTAACCTGGAGGTTCTCTCTAAGTCGTCAGAAGCGGTGTGCCAACGCAAAGCCTCTAAAATACAACAACCTGTTATCTACTTTAGTTGCCGCGATAATGCTCAAACCTCTCACTCCCCGCGATAGCAGTACCGTGGTCTCTACGCTGCATATCAGTAGCAACTGCAGGTCTACTCCACTTTGTGCCTCCGCTCAACTAGTGTCCACGGTGATCACAATGTGGCTATCAACTCTAATTCTGCCGTTGCTCTCAACCACGGCGACTAGCTTTTTGCTAGCCTTTGTCCGGCTCCCGCCCGCCGAACACTCCGGCATAAACTATCTAACTAATAAGAACATTACAGGCATTCAGTCTCTCGAAGTCTGCCACGAGGTGCCGTTTGGCTACTTTGACATCGCCCAGTTCATCCCCGACGATGTGACCGCACAGTTCCGAAATGAGTACAAGTTCGATCCCAGGAAGCATCAGTTTTGGCTCACCGTAAGGGACGCTACTGTCACCAGAGTCGAATTCTTCACGGGGAAAAAGTGCAGAGATGGGATGTACGAGTCGGACCGGAAAGGGTTCTTACGGGAATCAGCAGCAAAACGACAAGGGCTTCTCGCCAACACAGCCAACAAGGGCCAGGCGCCGGTTAGGAATGGACAAAGCCCAGATCTTATGGGCCGAGTGAGTGGCGGGCAACTAAACCCGCCCCGGAGCGAACCAGCCGAACTGGAGGGTGACGAAAACTACTACAAAGACTTTGATATCAGCTGGAGGGACGATGAAGACGATATGACTGCGGAAGAAGCCCGGAGGACGGAAGCCCAACTCGCGGCGCAGGGCGACGAATATTTGGCTGGTTGGGAGGTAATAGACGACCTTGAACCGCCAGTGCCTGGTGAGACGAAAGAGGAAGAGATCAGTCGGCAAGAACGGAACTTTTTGCGCTTTTATGACGATGTCGAGCCTAATTCTAGATCGATCGCACTCGATAAAGAATTTACAACGCTGGAGTGGAAAGAGAACTGGAGGAGCTTCAAGTTATTATACGTGCCCTCGTCGAATGCTCCCCCAGTCGGTAAACGTGATTTGTAAAGGTCATAAGGGGCTCTCTAGCTCCTGGAAGTAGCTGATGTGGAGTCACGTTGCATTAAGTGGAATGAAAGAGACTGAGATCATATATCTATAATAAAGATATGGAAGCCGGATGAAATCTATATGTACATCCGTATTATGGTGATCGCATAATATTTTGCGGCGACCGAAACAAGAAGATGAGTTAAAGGTGAAACATGTACCTTTAAGTCGCATACCCAGTACTGTCATTCATAAACATCATTTAGTGGTCTTCATGCTATACCTTTGCCCTGGGGTGTAGCTGTCGCACGTATATATATATCACTGCAAAATGCAAATAACCGACCCAGTAGTCTCATAGACTCGCAACCGTGTTGTTGAGAACTCGTGTATTTATATCACACCTTCGCGCCAGACTCAGGAACTTTGTCAAAGTCGGGTCTCCATGGACTTTTCTTCCACGATGCTCTCCAAGCTTGACACTGGTCACGGTATTCTTTCCTCTCGAAGTCGCCGGCGCCGGTATCTGGGTACTCTGTGCTAAGTATCTGGTCCGGTAGTTCGAGGATCTGTATCGCGAACCCAGCGCTGGCGTGGAACGCGATGTGGCAATGCAGCAACCAAGCCTAAAAGTCGATATATAACATGTTAGCCAGCCCACACAGACTTGTTGGAAAGCATCAATCAACTGGGAGAGACTCCGCTGCTTACCCCAGGATTCTTAGTCTCAAATCCAATTACCAGAAACCCGGAACCAGGAAGCATTGCAGTATCCCTTCTGGCTGGGTTCTCCAAGGAAAATTCTGGCGGTGAGTTCGGGTTGTACGTTTGTCCCGTCACTTGCGCCAAAACTGAAAAGTCGTGCCCGTGCAAATGTATGGGGTGGTTGATGGGGATGGCCAGCTTTGCAGGGTCAGTCGAGACGAAGTTTGCAACAATTACAAAGTAAGTCCATTGGCCTTGGGTTGCCAGATTCATCACCTGGTACGACGGAGGGAACGGCTCCTTCGGAATACCATATTTCGATTCCAGGCCAAGGTGTGTCAAGGACGGTTTTTGCCTAGCCCGTTTCGCGTCGTTAGAACGTGTGCTTTATATATATTAAGTAGGTAACCGCATGCATCTACGATATATCCTGAACTGGTTTGCGGCAGGGCCAACAACGCAACCAACGTCAGACGGGAAACTTAAAACACAACTCACCAGTCAATTTGGAACGTCGATTTACCGAGGTTCCACCTATGCCCAGCAGACTGTGCAAACGGCACAGAATCATTGGGCCACGAGCCAAAAGCGGGGTAAAACTCATGGAGAAGATCAGGCGGTGGCGGCGGCACTTGTTTCCGAACTATGGGCTTGATCAATTGGAATGGCAGATCCAAACAAGCTCCAAAGTTAGGGCAGGATGGAGGCGTAGGCGGTGGGTCTTCTCTGCTCCGAAAGTCGTAGCGAATAATCCCTGCCCTGGTGTGATCGAAATCGCCAGGGAGGGGGCACGATTCAACGCCACAGCGCGTCATCCTGATCCAAAAGTTTGTCTGCTGAGAGATATCCGCATTCGCTTCAACAATGATATCACATCGCTGAGCTAGCGTATTTTGAAGCTCGTTAGTTTCGAGGATATGGCGTACATGTGAAATCTTCTTGACAGACAGAATTACATACCAATAGCGAGGTTGATCGAGCTGACTTGGAACGGCTCAACCGGCACAAAGTCCACAGCCACGACGGTAAAGTTGCTGTGGCCATCGATCCAGAAGGACATGGTATTTGACGTGGACGGATTGATCAATCTAAGCTTGTACTTCTTGCCTCGCTGGAACTGGAACTCCGAATATGCTCCTGCAGAGGGCACGCATTTGGGATCGGTAGCGCTGCAAGGGAACTTCCATCTTCCGTTCAACAATTTGGTGTCAGGAGCCGGGTTTGGGCCAAAGATGGCGCCGTAGAACAGCGCAAAGGCGTCTCGGTGGAACCAGTCGGAGAGCATCAAAGTGTACTCGTTGTCGTAATTGGCGCTTGTGGGGCCGTTGATAATTAACGGACCCACGACGCCGTTGGTGTACTGCAACGCAAAGTGGGAGTGATACCACGAGGTGCCGTACTGGGTTGCGCGCCACCTGTATGTCATCTTCCCACCGGGTGGGATGGGGCACTGCACCGCCCCTGGAGTGCCGTCCATACGGTTAGTTCCAATCTGTTGGATTCCATGCCAGTGGATCGCGGTTCCGTTCTTGTTTGTAAGTCTGTTGTAGACGGTGATCTCTAAAGATTGAGAGAAAAAACACAACGGGTTAACGTTAGCACAAGTGTGGCCAAATATAATTATAACTCATCATGGCGCTGCCATATATTCGAATATTCTTTATTCGAGGATTGTAGGTCCATTAGGAAAGGGGGAAAAGTAGCATACCAAGCCAGTCTCCCCAATCTGCTACGATTGCCGGACCAGGGTACCGCCCGTTCACCAACATTTTGGGAACCTGATACCCATTTCCTGCCCAGAACCCATTGGTGATATCTAAATTGAACCTCCTGGTCACACCTGTGTCAGGCACTTTTGAAATATCCTCATAGTCTGTGCGGATATCAGTTCTCGAGTCCCAGCACTCTCGACGGGTTGGTGAGTTGAAACAAGTTGGCGGTCTAGGACTCCCTCTGTCTTGTCTTGGGAGGAGTGGCTTTGCAAGGTCGAGCAAAGGGGCTGGTTTATCAGGCGTTGGTATGCCGGAGACAATACTTGTGGATATGGCAATGACGCCCCAAAGAATGCTGTTGCACCTCATTGGTATATATATATATGCGCCCCCGAGGTCAGAGCAAAACAACAAAACAAAGGTATCTTGACGAACGCGAACTCTATCGAAGAGGTGATTATAGAATCGATAACAAAGAAATGAGGCGAACTCTCGAGTCGCAATAGGGCCCCGCACTCGTGGGCTAGATAACGATAGGTTTAAATTATTTGAGGATATGGTAGATTGTCATCCAAGCTCTGGATGCATACAGACGAGAGACGATTTGGAGCCTGCGCATGTTCCTGAATATATACACACACGATCCTATAGGCTAAGGTCTGCAGACCTACAGTCTGACGGATGTTCAGGGGCAGACCTTGCCATATTCTCCTCGGTTGCTACGATACGATCGATTTTGATCGTAAGAAGGTATGTGATCCCATATGCATATCGTCGTTCCGCAGAAGTCCAAATACGATCACGCGCCATGTCACCGCGATGCCAGTGGTAGAGAAACACCCATGCTCGCGCCGTATTGTAACCTACCCACTCACATTCCAAATGCACCGCGGTATCAGTACCCAAGTACTCGTGACTGCCCTGGCAATTCCACTGCCGCACTTGCAGGCACCGGTTCGCACCGCTAGGGTTCCCACCGCTAAATTATACTGTATATAGAATACGGCGATTCCAGCTATGCAGGGATAAATAATACAGGCCTTTGTGAATCATGTTATTCAAGGAGAGCTCATTTATATTGTTGCAAGCGTTCGCCGTCGGGCTCGGAAACTTCGTGTTATACTCTACGAATTGTAGGAAAACTTGGGTATCTGATGATAATCCAAATTTCACGGACTAACGTCAAGTGGCATTTTTAAAATTTTGGCCGTGGCGATATTCTAATCCTACGGTATATATAACGTTAGTCTCCCCCTATTTCATCATGAATTCGCTGACAAAGATAACGTTGATTAACGTTGAGTCTGACGGTTACATATGACCTTATGGCGCATGCAGGAGCGCAAACAGGTCCGCAGTGCACAATCCGATGAGACCTGATCGGGCCGAGTTCGACAGCTCCGACAGCTTCGACAGCTCTCTGAAATTGCCAAATCCAGTAAGATGTATCAACTGATGTAGCTACCGGATGACATATGGGTTGCATACTACACACACTTATGCTATATATAATATTCGCCGTACCACCATATCGCCGGATCCCGATGCCATAGGTACCTAGATACGTCTTACTACGCGAAAAGTACCAATACTTGACTAAAGTTTACCCAAAACTGAACTCCCGTCTCGAACGATACCGAGTCCGGTGGGGGAAGGGACGGCGACTTGCGGCGCCAGAACAAACCATTACGATCATTCGGTATTGATCGGGGTCCGCGGCCGCGGGGACAGGATATATGCACATGAAGTGAGCTCGTCAGGTGCAGCCCGTTGCCGGCACTTGGAGCGGACGCTAAGGCGGTGCCGACATCAATTATATCAGCTGCGAGATGCCGCAGCGGCCGGCACCGTAGACTAACTATTCCAAGACAGACAGGCTCGTCAGAATTTTCCTAATTGGTTAACTCGTGTCTAATGTGAAACTTGCGCTTGCAGCGGTTACATGGATAACGTTAAACATGACATTATAAATATTCAAAGTGCAAAAAAAATAAAAAAAAAATAAAAAAAAAAACCACACAAACACATGCGGCAATGATTCGCACCTAGGTACCTGTCTATACAGCTACAGCCTAGTGGGCAGTGTAGGTATCTACGTATACAACATGCATGGTCCAAGCAAAGTCAATTAACAAAAGCTCAGCCCGGTCACACCCTAGAGCTGCTTACAGGGTCCCGCTCCCAGATCCTAGGACTGACCGAAGCGAGAACAGGTTACAGGAGATTAGGGAAATTCGAAAAGCCACAGTACAAAAACGACAGACATCTCTCACCTATATCATGATATCATGAGGAGCAGTCATCTGAACAGTGTGCCAGATCCCTCCAGCTGCATGCCGGCGTCATCCAACTAGACCCAGCCAAAGCCTCCCGGGCCGAAACACCCATCGCAAGGATAGCCGTATTGAACCCCGTATTCCAAGACTCGGTTGACATGGCTCGTACCCGTACATATCGATACCGCAATGCAATAAAAGCCCACCACTAAAGCCGAGTTTGCCAGTCCCGCCTGACTCGTATACCGAGCACGGGCGTACGCACAGGCCCGGTCTCTTAATTACGACTCGTGGCTTCGTCGAGTTTACCCCCGGGATTAAGTCCTACGAGGACAGGCTTGAGCCTGGGCTTGATTATATCGGTCCGTTGGGACGTCGGACACGGACCTAGGTAACGTTATATACGAAGGATGACGTGATTCACGCTACAGAGCCCAGCACCGTGGGATGCACCACTACTTGAGATCTATCGATCGAGCTGGGCGTGATCGAGCCGCAAGGCGCGCGGGCTGTTTCGGAGGGGCAGTGAGATACATCCCATGTTACACCAGCGAGGCCTGAGCATAGTACAAACGCGCACTGCCTTTTCTGTATCCAACATACTGGTAGCATATACTACGACACGTTGAATTTCAAGACCCGACCCATCAAGTCCTTGACTTGGCTCAAATATAACTTAATCCAATCTCCGCTAGAACTTGAGCTAACTGCATGCACGGTGTCGGTAGATATAATGGGGGTCCTGACGTGACCATCCAACTGGCTAACCACTGGCTGCACGCCGACGTCCCATGGATTCACATGTACATATATATGTGTGCCATATCGGACTCAAGGGCATTAGCTGAGCTCAAGACGAAGCGAGATGGATTCGAATCCTCGGCGGCCGGTTTTCCATTACCTACTATACTATACCTTACATCAAATTACAGCAGAAAGCGCAAGCTAAGCCAGGCCAGGCCAGGCCAGGCCAAGGAACGAGGATGTTGGCCGCCAGGAGTCGACCAGGCCCAACCGACGCAGCTTCCTAATTCGACCATGGTACGTACATTACAGTCTGGTCCGTACCTCCGCCTCACGCCTCTATCAGACCGAAAGCCCTGCGCATGCCCCGCAAGTATGTGTCAAGCACTAGTATCGATACCTCGGAATACATCACCTTCCTACATCCATCAACGTGCATTCCCGATCCCGAGACCAAACGTAATGTGCAAATGCGTGTTATCTATCTACACCTAAGGGTGACAGGCAGTGCCGCCGCCGCCGCCGCCGCAGACAGATACAAGGCAAGCCCCCTACCATGCGACAGGCTGCTCTCCCGTGGGAACTTGACTTGTGCAGAAAATAGAATACTACTAATTCCCTACTCGCCTACTAGGCATGTATGCATGGGGTCGGATGATTACCGTAATTGAGGCACTATCACCACCCCTCGAAAGAGACATCACGACCAGCCAGCCATGCATGCAGGCCAGGGTACGGTACGGTATAGTGTGTATGGCCAAAGCCGCACATACGCACATACGCATAACATCCATCTACACATGCTCGAGCTCATGGGCGGACAAGGGGGGGGTCAGGCCAGTCATTTCCGTATTCTACGGGATCCCAGGACCAGATCCATCGATTTGCTACCATGCATATATCGCCGTCTCGCAAACCAGCTGGCGCTAGCTAGCTATAGATGCAGATGGCGTGTGCACCATGCACCACCGATGCGATGCTCGCTACACATATGCACGCCTGCATGCACCTGTGACTATATACTTACATACAGCCATGCATGTAAGTGGTGCATGATGGCACCAACGTAATACACTATATAATACTATCTTACAGATACGTTAGCGTACCCTACTGCAGGGGGAACAATATCTTCAAAGAGGCAGATGGTACAACAGGCCCGCCCGAAATACGCTGGGGCCGGCTAGCTATAGCTATACCACCAGATCATTATTCGAAGCGGTAGTTAAAGCTAGTAGCACGTATGAGTGCGCACCGCTGCTAGCTATGCCAGGGACATCTGAATTGACTTTTCCCAAGTGCGAGCTTGAACGTTTACGACGACTACGGCGACGACGCGACCTGTTAAGACAAACGAGAAGAAGCTAGCTAGGACGCCTTGGACTCGTATCATAAAGCTTGATTTGGAATATCCTACATGGCTACACGAAATATTAGTAAAACTATCGATATCAGCTCAAGTCCTCGTCTCGGCCGGAGAAATTAGGTAATATCCCATCCATGGATATACGTAGGTGACTGGCAAGGGCCAGTAGGGCATCACATAATGCACTGTTGTGGGTAGCTCCTGCAGTACCTGCATGCATTAGGTGGGGAATATTCGAATCCTCAGCTACTTCTCAACCACATTGTTAGCCTCCTTGGGAGCTGATGTTGCCGACTTTTGGTCATCCCAGAACGCCACTTTCGAGCCCTCAGTCGGCCAAGAGTTACAGCTAGCTATCCAGGTAGTTGACCGCATGTACGTACATGTATGAGTGTGCATACACGCACCCAACTCTGCCCTGCACATGAAAATCATCGAGCATTCACCTGTCCCTCGGAGTCGGCGCCGCATGCGTGAATGACAGCTGCCAGTTGGTGCATATGCGCATGCATGTCTCACCAGAACGCATAGCACGGGTTTACCCTTCGACGTTATCGTAATATTCCACTATTGTTTGATATTATAGTCCCCAATATGGAGGTCCTTTATTCATTATATATTCTGGATACGTACATGCGTGCATATGTGCAGTCGTAAAGTAATGTAATGTAATGTAGTGAAGGATATAGACTGTCCGTAGCGCTCATGCTTCTCGGATATGAAAGGGGTACATGAAAAGAAGGTCGGAAGGAAGAATAAACGGAGATATGTTACATCCGAAGTTAAAAATAAAGTAGAAAATGCCATCGATCATCAAATGGCTGAAAGGATGCTGATTGTAAACCCTCAAACGCCTTCCCAGAACGAATCGCAAAATATACGTCATTGGCTCATCAGCAGATCAAGACTCGTGCAGGATTTCTAAAAGTCAGAAACAAGAACGGCATAAATCTGAAATGACCGCGGAGACGTAAAAAAAAAAAAAAAACTCCATATGAAAAGTCAACTTGAAATCGCTTTTTTTCTTTCATATACTCCAACCGTTGAAAATAAAACGCAAATAGTGCTTAAACAAGCCATCCGTCGGTACGCATGACCTCCATCTGCACCGAGTGGACATCTCTAGGGATCGCAATCGCTCCCAGGTCCTTCTTGCCGATAGCTTGGCATGCCACCCAGCTGCCGATAACGCGATACTCGGGCGTGCCGTTGGAAGAGGTGCCGCACTTGGTCGCCTCGATCATGCACATCGACAGCTGCTGCGGCCGCGTCCGGCTGGGCGACGTCGAGATGGTCAAGCTGTCTTGATCAAACTTGGCGAGCCACGACGGCACGGTAATCCTATTAGTCAAACCGATGACCGCGGGCTCATCCGGCGCGATGATAAGCTCGAGCCCGCGCCGACGGCAATAGTCCGCGTCCAGGCCGAGGAGGTGGCAGGTCATTTGGTAAACGACCTTGTGGTGATCCGTATCTTCCAGCTCGTCCCAGGGAAGCTGCAGGTCATCGCTGAGAGTCTGCGAGCACAGGTTGTCGAAGAAGTTGTACTCGGCCATAAAGGAGACCAGATCTTCGGGCTCCTCGTGGGCCGCGCCCTTGCCCATCTTGCGCGGTGCCAGGACCCGTTCCATACGATCCTGATAATCGTGCCAGAGGGCGCCCAGTCGGGTCTGCGCGGTCTCGTCGAGGTTCTTGACAACGTTGCTCAGCACGGGGCCGATTTTCGACAGCGAGGACTTGTTGAACAGGTCGCGGTAGACGAACGAGCGACGGCCGATGGCGTTGCCGCCGAGGATCTGGAGCGGGACTTTGCCGTCGCGGGTATAGATGGGTGAATCCGCCTCGGACAGGGTGCTGTAGAGGTCCCGGACCTGCCGGATATTCTTTTTGCCCAAGAAAATCTCCGGTCGCCAGCAACCACCGGGGGACTCGCTGAAGAGGCCGGCGGGGGCGTGGGTGCTGAGCGTGACGTGGTGAATGGCCTCCATCTTGCGCGCGGCGTCATCCAAGAGTTCCGACGCGGAGTAGAATTTCATCTCCGGAGGCATCTTGTAGCCTGGCAGGTCGACCCAGACGGACAGCACAAGATCTCTAGGATTGGATGCCAGATGGGTGCCGTATGCGAGGCCACGCAAGTTCCTGCAAAAAGTTTTGAGGCTGTGGGTGAGCTCATACATTGGCTCCTCCTCGGCATCCTCGACGCGCTGCAACGGCAAACCGAGCAGCATGCGGAAGAAAGTGGGTAGCTCCTTTCTGTTCTCTTTCAACCCGTCACATTCCCTCCGCATATCTCGGGCAAATTTGTCTGTGGCGTCGCGGATCAGCCAATCACCATTTTGGTCTCCCAAGTCGAAGCCCTCGTGCAGCTTTTGCATGAACAATGCTGTCGCGTAGCCAGTTATTGCGGCAATGTCTGCCTTGCCCGAGATCAGATCGTTGTACTCGAAGCAGGTCGCTGGCCGCTGGGTGTTCCATACGACGCGTAGGTTCTGCGCGTAGCGAAACTCCTGTCGCGCCCACATGCGGTTGGTGTACGACGAGAGGCCAGCTTTATTGAGACACTTTTCGTTCAGCCAGTCTTCAACCAGATCCAACGAGGGCTTGGTTCCACCCTGGGCCTCTTTGATCGTTTTGTCGAGGCAGCGGCACCGGGCGCCGGGCATCAAGACTGCAACCTCCATGGATCGGAATATGTCGGGGATTTTGGGCAAGATCTCGCAAATGTAGTCCTCGCGCTGGGGGACGCAGAGCTGGTCGAGCCATATGGAGCCCCTGGCGTTGGTGAGCTCGACGAGACGGTCCAGAAGCTCGGAGACATCCCACTCGGTGCCAAGATTCATAGAGATGGCGCGGGTCGGGTCGTCGTGCCAGTGTCCGATAACCATATTCTCGCGGTCAAAATCGCCCCAGGTGTAGGAGATGGCGGTGCCCTTGGCCTCGTTGAGTTGCACCTTGGTCCAGCCGATGGAGACATGCTTCTGGATGGGCCTCTTGGCCCATTGCAGAAGCGGCTGGCCCGGGTGCAGGCCTGATATCTGCGGTTCTCGGGTGACGACTTGATGTTTGAAGTGGTCGCACGAGCAGGCCATTACATGAGCTACTCTGACGGTGGTCCTCCTGTCCTTTCGGGAGCCGATTGGACCCGGAGTAGGAGCAGGAGTGGCAGGGGCGGAGAAGAGCAACGGGGCAGGCGTCCGAATGGGGGTTCGGGGTGGATTTGGCGAGTCGGGGCTCAGGTAGGGTCCATAGGCTCTGCTGTGGGAGTGCGGAGGGGTGCGCTGGGGGGTATCGGGGAAGAACCAGGTGTCGATGAGCGGGTCACTACGGTAGAGAGGAGGGCGAACGGGCGTGGAAGGGCGGCGGCCTGGATCTGGGAGTTTCTGCAAGTTGGGGGAGGGCGTGCGGATGGGGGAGTAGATGCCCTGGCGGTCGATGATTTTGTGACGGGCCTGCGCCGGGGAGCGATACGGCGAGGCGAGCAGCTGTCGTTCGACCATGTTTGCGGGAATGTTGTCGGCGTCGGCGGCGAGCTATAACGAGGGAGCGGTGGCCATTGTTTATGGAGATGTTGCAGATTGTGCGTTGCGCGCGGTCTGCCGGGGGGTTTAGATTGATCAATCTTAGCGAGAGAGGTTTTCGGGTATTATATTGTTAATTAAGACGGAGTTGGTATATTGATTGAGAGAGCTCCACTTGTCCGGGAATAAGACGGGGCCTGTGAGGAGATGCGAAGTGTCTTGCGAGAATGCTACGTGGAGGGTTGTGAGACGGGTTTGAGGGCAGTTTGAGCGTGCTTGCTCGTCGGCAGGAGGATCGAAAAGAGGCAAAGCTGGAGCAGCTTGCAGCAGGGCGAACGGCGGGCTTTTATCAAGGCGACAGAGTCTGCCTGCGAAGGGGAAAGCGAGAATGCAAATGCTGTCGAAATGTCCGGGACGAACGGTGCATATATCAGCGAGCCAACGGTGCATCCATTCCGCTGGACGAAGGGCGATTGCAGGCGACGTGGTACCGATTGGGGGGGCCGCCTTGCTTTTGGCGGTCAATTGGCTGGCTTTGGGACGTCGCTCCGTGGTAAGAGCGGCGGGCTTTAAACGCACGAGTAATGGCGACGTGCGACAGAGAAACAGCGACGTGCGTACGATAGGATACAATACGTACGATACGTACGATACGTGGAAGATACGTAGGATAGACGGCACGGAGTAAACAGCGACGACGGTCGCCAGGGGGTCCCCGTCCATTTATACGACGGTACCTCGCACCCGTTTCGCGCGGCAGTGTACCTGAAATTCGGGGGGCTGCGCTGCGTTGCGCCAAGAGCGATCGGTCCCTAGCAGCGTGTCTCGGGCTGCGTTGTGCCAAGGCCGGTCCAGCTGGCCGCGACTGATTGGCCGTCTGACCGCCAGCTCATCCAATTCGTCGCCATCAACCACCGTCGTGCACCACCACCCGCTCAACCACCACCCGCTCAACCACCGTCCGTTATTTTTATCATTCGAATTCGTCAGACAGAGCTCGCTATCGTCTACGCCGTCAGCTCCTACTACTAGTACTCGTGCACGGCTACCTACTCGCACGGACGATGGCCAACATCCTCATGCTGCACGGCCGCAGCCAGTCCGGCGCCCTCTTCCGCGCAAAGACCCGCGCCCTCGAGAAGCATCTCATCAAGCTCTGCGCCCCGGCCAACCTCACCTTCCACTATCCCACTGCCCCTCATCGGCTCCTCCTCAGCGACATTCCCGACGTCGACCCGTCTCTCCTCCAGGCCGATGAAGAGTCCGATGGCATGTACACCTGGTGGAACAAGGACCCCGCCACGGGCACCTATCACGGCTTCGATGAGACGTGGAGCTTCCTCAGCGACTACCTGCTCGCCAACGTAACCTCCCCTCCCTCCCTCGCCCAATCGAATTGAGCCTGCAAGCCCAGTCAGAGTTTTCCTTCCCCCCGTCACGCGACCTGGCTTGCGTGGACGGTCTGCCCTGCCGGGTGCGTGTGTGTGTGTGTGCTGTCCAATGCATGTTTGACCCTGGCCCTGACCCATCCAACGTGGCCGCCGCTGCATGCTGCAAACCAAAATATGCACGGAACAATAGGGCCCATTCATAGGAACCATCGGATTCTCCCAGGGCGCCGGTCTCGCCGCCATCCTCGCCGCAGCGCTCGATCCGTCCCGCCACCGGCCCCAGCTGTCTGCCGCCACCTTCACCGCCATCTCCCATCCGCCCCTCAAATTCGCTGTCGCCTACTGCGGCTTCCGCCCCCCGAATGAAGAGTATCGTTGGCTGTACGAGCCGCCCATCCGGACGCCGGTCCTCAACGTGCTCGGCAGTCTGGACACCGTTGTTGACGAAAAGCTGGCTCGCGCCCTCGTCGACGCGTGCGAGGGTGGCCGGGTTCTCTGGCATCCCGGTATGTCGCAACCGCACCCGAACTCTTGTTCCTGGGGAAATGCGAATTCCTGCCGCACCTGCGTTTCGTCGCTGGAATGCAGACGCAGCATCCCCTCCATCGTTTCAGGTCGGGCTAGCTAGCTAACGCAATATCCGCTGCGGATCCGAGCAGGAGGCCACTACGTCGTCGTCAAGAGGCAGTGGCTTGATGCCGTCGCAGTATTCGTCCGTGATTTCGTGTCCGAACCCGATCGACGACCGCAGCCAGGTCCGTCGCATGCGGAAGAATCGGTTGAGGACATGGAAATGCCCTTCTGATCAGTCTCGTAGCAGGCGGGTGAATCGTAAACCCGTCTGATGATATTGCGTGTTACACCGGACCATCCCTGCAATCATCTAGACTTAGATTTACTGTAGAATGCGATATTTAAAACTCAGATCTCAGACGATCGATAGCTTTCCTCACGACAATGCATTTCCAAATTAAATCTACAAATCTATTCCCGCAGCCATGCAAGCCGCACCCCAAAACATCGCCCGACACCGGACATTCCTCACGGCGGCGACTCTGAAGCAAAGCCAGGCGATGAATTGGAAGAATCCGAACCCGGCTTGTCCGGAACCGACATCTGCTGTGTCCACTCCTGCGATGCCGACTGCTCAGATGCCTCTGATGGGGACTGCTGAGACCCATACGCCGGTTCCAGAGGCGACCCCTGCTGCGACAAGAACTGCGCATTTCCCAGCTGCGAGAACTGTATAGAATCACCCTGCGACACGACCTCGGGCGACATGAGCTGCGGTGCAATCATATTAATCCCACCGCCCTCCGCGCCCGAATCCGCGCCCGAATTCACGCCGCTCTGCGCAAATAGATTGCCGTTGTCCAAAATCTGCAGCGATGTGCTCCCTCCAGGCAGCACACCCTGCTTGACCGTATGAAGATTCATCTCAAGCTCGCCCGCTGCACCATTTCGTCCGTCAGCGCTGTATTTCACGTGAAAGAAGACCAAAGACGAGATCGAGCTTGGAATCCAACCGCGATCTCGCGCAAGTCCGCCGCGAGAAGGCGGAAGGGCCCACTCTTGACCTGCATCTGCACCCACACACACACCTGAATCCACATTGGAGACGAGCCGGGGGGGCGTTTTAGCTCATGCAAGGGGGAAGATCGAATATCTGCTTACCAGGTACGGACAGGACGCCTCTCCACGGCTGGATCCGGTAGCAGCTCTGGCCGTCAAAGTCCCATGAGTCGTGGTTCGCGGGGAGTTCCGCGTCCGGGTCCGCGTATTTTGGCCGAACGATGAGTAAGTACACCAGTTTGTTGAAGAATGCTGCCGATTCCGTCGGATCCATCGCGGGGAAGCGTGTTTTGAACTGCTCGCCGAGGGGTAGTATGCATCCTGCGTAGTAAAAAGATAGCTATCTATCAGCCATCGATAGCACTATATCTCCGTGTGTGTATGTGTATGTGTATGTGTATGTGTATGTGAAACTCAACGACGCGACACGACGTGCGTATACATACTCCACAGCCACAGCTGGTTGTCCGCCTCGACGGCACCGAACCCCCACAGCCGCCGCCAGCGTAACCCGATATTACCACCGTATAAACCCTGCACCAGATCCTGCACGCTCGACGAACTCTCCTCCAAGTACGCCGCTCTCAGCGCGCCGCTCGGTGCTGACATGTCTCCAAATAGCTCCCACAGCTGCGTTACTTCATCGTCCAGCACTACCGAATCGAGGTCCAGCACCGTCTGCACCTGAAGGAGATTATTACCCGGACCTGCACCTGCATCCCCCAGCTCGGCATCGGCAAACTCCTCAATAGACGTCACGGGCGAGACACCCGCGCCTGCGTCGCCGGCCGCGGCTTGAATCTCCGCTTCAAGCGAGGTCAATGACGCCGCGCCGCTGCCGACTTGGTTGCCGCCGCCGCCGCCGGGCCCACCGAGCATTTCTCCGCCCGGCGCAGGGATGACGACCACGGTCTCGGAGTAGACTTTTGTCGTTTCCATGTCATACCAGAACTTTGAGGTGCTCAGCGTTGTGAAATCGATGTCCTGCAACTGCATCAGGAAGAAGTATTTACTCTGGACGCCTGTCGCGCTGGTTTGACTCGATTTAGGCACGACTGCACGCAGTAGTACATATCAGCAAGGGATCGGATTAGCTCTTCGTGCCTGTACTCCCAGATTCCACGTCGCTGTCCTTTTTTTTCCTGGTACAGATAGCTATTCAAGAATGATGCGAGGTAGTGATTAGAAAGGTGTGCTATCAGTACTGACCTAGGTATCCCGTGGTCTGGATGAGGTTGTGCGGCGGCAAACTCGAGTACTGCGGTACCTTGACTACCATGTAGAACGGGTTGAGCTGTGCGGCGACGCATGCCATGGCGGCGAGGTATGCTGGCCATGTCACCAGGAAAGATGGCCTCCACCGGGCCATCGCGGGCGGTATAGTCTTGCGATGGGCGGCTTTAGTATACAACCGCGGTTTTTTTTTGGCGATATACTACTATATTCGTGTCGTCAACATGTGTACTCAAACATTGGCGTCTGTCAACTCGTGCTTACAACGTTAGGATGGGCAAGCTATGACATGCATGTTCGCGCGTAAGGTTGCGTCGTGCATGCGGCCGGTACTTTGAGTGGTTAACGTTGTTTGCGGCCTTCTGCGTTGAAAGTCGTCAAAATACCACATGCAGCGGCTGTTAGGAGAGACTTTGAGCCTGAATTCAAATCGAGACATGGGTGAAGGCTACGGGTAGGATAGTTGTCGTCTACTTGCTATATTGATCAGACTATATAAAGGTCGTACAAAAGGAGATGTATGGAATATAAAATAAAGCATGCGAGCACGCTAGCAGCCCAAGCGTCAAGGAAGAGACGGACCGGACGCACGATCAAGGAGGCGGGAATGAGAATGTACACAGTTCGACGTGACATGCCAGCGTGGTATATTATAAAGACCATGTAACGTATGCCAGCTCGTGATACCGATAATATAATATATGCCAAAAAGGGACCAAAAAAAAGAAATGAAGAGAGAGGAAAAGGAAAAAGAACTATGCATATATGCCGGTGAGGTATTGAACAGCAACAGATAATACAATACCTAAACTTCCTAAATTTGCAGACCAAAACAAATGCCAGGGACAAACATAACACATGCCAGAAGCTCAAGAGCAAGATAAGCTATACATCAAGCCATCACAGGCTCACCTTACCAACCAACCCCCATTGCGCAACTCCCAGAAGACCAAACTCATTACCACACGATGTGCCTGTCGTGCTACTGGTGCCCAGGCAGCTCCACCGGCATATTCGGCAGCTTTGGCGACGGCAGCTCCGCGATGCCCGCTGGAGGGCTTGGATAAGCCGAACTCGGCATCCGGCTGGGATCTACCGGTGTATCCGCCATCTCGCTGACGTATCCCGGCATCGGCGCGGGCGCATAACCCTTGCCCGGCAAGTTTCCAGCGCCGCCGTACTGGTCGCCATAGCCGCCTTGGCCGCCGCCGCTATACACGTACCCGCCCTGGCCGTTGTAACCTAACGGATCCTGGGTTTGGTCCATCGGTGGCGGTGGCGGTTGCTCGGGCTCCGGAGTCGGCTTTGTCCTACCACGTCTTCGGATGAGGAAGAAGGCGCCGATAGCGATGCCGACGGCTGCGACGCCGCCAACCACGCCGCCAACGATCGGACCGGTGTTGGATGAACTGCTGCTTTCACCGCTGGGACTTGGGCCGCTGGTGCCGGTCGAGGATGGGCCTGGGCCGCTGGTTGTGGGCGCGACGGAGGCGAAGGGAGCTACGCCGTCGGTGCCCAGAGCGGTGAGTTTGGAGTCCGTGGTGTTCAACTTGGCTTGTGCAAAGCTGGTCTGCTGGTTTGTGAAGTCGTGGACAATATATGTGGCGCGGACGAACGGCATGCCAAAGACGGCGGAGTATCCGGCCCTCGCGGCAATGGAGTAGTTGTCCATCGAGTCTACTAGGGCGATGCAGGCGGGGGTCTCGCTGTTGCGGAGCTTCGCCTGTACTCCGGTGGTAGCGTACGCGGGGACGATCCATTGGCTGGCGGGTACGTTGATGGTCATGCCTTCAAAGTTGAAGATGATCGTCTTGTTGCTCCACCGGTACTTGCAGTCTGTGAGATATCCGCCGTAGTTGGCGTCCAGGTAGGCATCGACATCCCGGACGATCGCATTCAGCGGGCTGTTGGGGAAATACAGGAGTCTAGCGGCGGTATCGTGTCAGCACTATGGCGCGCAAACGGGGACAGGCCGGAGCTTACCCAGTGCTGAATTCAACATTGGCGTTCCAGTTCCTATCGAGAGTCTCGGGGTCACCGCCATTTTTGGAGTCGTATTGGAGATTGTTCAGCCGGACGGTTGTGGTGCCTGCCGACTCGAAAGTGAGCAGGCCGCCGTCGTATTTGGCGGTGTCGATAGCTCCGATTGTCAGCTCGCTGCTGTTGGTGTCTACCGTATCGTTAGCCGGAGTCCCACTCTAGAAATTCCGGGCGTTCACTCGATCGTACCGTAATCGTTCAGATAGAGACCGTAGGCGATGACGTCGATGACATTCTCGTCAAACATGGTCTGCAAGAGCGTCTTCTGCGTCGACCCGGATCCTCCAAGCCCCATGCCGAGCTGCGGCGTCCGCGTATACGAGGTCGCAATCCCAATCGGGACCTTTACGATTTCCGTCTGGCCAATCTGAACGGTGTCCTCGCCATAGTATCCCAGGGCGTAGTACCTCGGGTCCGACGACGTGAGGTTCAGGGTGGCGCTCAGGTTCCTGAAGGTGCTCGAACCGGCCGGGTTAACTAGGTGCCAATGTACATGTCAGCGTCCGCTTCCACACGGAGATGGCGCCTTTCACCCGCCAGATATCATCGGACTTACAGGTGCCGGAGAAGTTAGACTGGATGCACTGCACATCGTTGTCCGAGTTGGCGCAGAAGTTCCTCGACGGCAGGGGGCCTGGGATCCATGTGAAGGGATCCGAGCTCAGTCGTAACCGAATGAAGTCGTGCGTGGAGCCTGGAAGCCCGGCGGCGTGTTAGCTGGGGGTGTCCATCTTGTCCATCGGAAACGTCGAAACCACAGCATCAATACGGCGCGATCCGAGACCGGACGTTCGATGTTCGACATTCGACGTTTGACAGCCCTGTCGTCGTCGTCGTCGTCGTCGTGTTGTTGTGTGTTGGGTTACACAACACAGGCGGCGGACGGCTTCCGGTGCAGTGAAAAGAAGGGCCGCTGTTGACGACTTACCAACAAGGAGGTCGACATAGTACGAGAATTGCGGTGCCTGCCAGCGGCTTCGTTAGCACCCACGATAGAACAGAAGAACGAGATGTCGGATGCTGCACTCACAGCGAATTTGAAGTTTGTGCTGATTGTTGTTGCCCTTTTCGATAGGCTGTCCTTCAGGTTCTCCAACGGCTGCTCAAACCCACCATACATCTGGAACTTGAGTCCCTCCGCTGTCGCCAAACATATCGACGCGGCCGCAACGGCCTTCGCAAACCTCATCGTCGCTGATTGACCCGTCTGACTTTCCGGGGGCCCCAAAGAAGCAGAACTCAATAAAACACGATTCGCCGGACGCGAATAAGAACCAAAGGTGTGGTGGTTGAATCCAGCCCTCCTGGGTGAGAAAACGGTGCGAGGCCTGGCCAAGGGATGTGGGAGCGCAAGCTTCTTAAGAGTGGCCACCCTCCGCAGGAGAGGTGCGCCCCGGGCGAAAGCAGGCTTTCGTTTCAGCGGTTGCGACAATGTCTGCACTATCTTAAGGGGGGGGGAGGGGGAAACAAGAACAATAGCTCGCCAGAGCCGCGCTGGAGACATCAAAGATCCCTTTCCCGTAGTCTCGGGGACGCTGCTCCGCCCTTCCCTGCACGGTTTGTGCGACAGGTCTGGCTTAGTTCCAATCGGTGGTCGACTTCGTACTCCCGCCTGGGGAGAAAGAGACTAATTAGAAACCACCCATGGCCATGCTGGCTTTAGCGCATGGAAACGGGCTGAAGGGCGGCGCTACCTCTTCGGTTTTCTTCGTGCTTGATCCTTCAAAAACGAAATTGCCTGAGGGATCCCGGGATCCTGGTGGGCCTTCGATAGTATATCCCTCCCAGTTGACGTCCGGAACTCGGAACAAACGCTCACCCAGGTGGCTTAATTATCAATCGAGGCATCTTATATTGGACACTGTAATTCAGACGAAACGCCCGACGAGCCCGACTGCAGATTTCAAGAGTTTTGCGCCGGGTAAACGCTTCACTTCTCAATCGGGGGGCACCGACATAACGTTACATGCCCACCTACGGACACATGCCCAGGTACGATAATTCAATATGTTTATTTTGTACCTTGTACTTTCCACACCTGATGCAAGCCGAGCAGTGCACGCGCCACCTCGAAAGGTACCAAATACCAATCCGTAGTACTTTGTGCATGTGCTGTTGGTCTGGAATCAAATCCGTCCCGACCAACTTGCATGCTTTGGGCTCAGCCGCAGGGAAAGAAATGCCGGTCGGGTTTGGAGGCAACAGCACATGTCTAAAATTCTCAACCGTATCTGCCTGCAGGCGCCTGCATGCATTCAAAGGGCAAAAAGTATTCGTCCTCCCCGTCGGTATAAATCTCAATGTCGTTATGATAGACCGATCGTCAAATTCAGATCCGGTTGAACTGCCGGCATGGCATCATGGCATGGCATCACGCCCGATACCCACGTTTTGTTTCTCGGTCGGCACTCTTACCTAAAATGTTCACAGGGGGGCCAAAAAAGTTTAAAACTAGCATGCTGTCCAAATCTGAACACCGGCCCGACCTTTAATATGAATCCCCCCGGCCGACACCGGGGCACGAGATACGAGTATACGAACTTTGTGACCAAAGTGCAGAAACCCAGCAAGGCGGACGCAAGGGCCAGCTTGCTCATGTATCGAGGACCGCACGTCAAGGCAGGAGGAGGGCCGCCGACGCACAGCTAATTATAATCCCGAGTGTGGGAGCCTCGCTGAAGACAAGATAAGAAGTGCAATGGGCTGCCATTAGAGAGAAAGTCTGGGGCTCGCCTTCTTCCCCTGACAAATCGGCGACTAGATCCTCCGCCCATACTACAGGGCCCGTCGTCGATTCGGACCTACCACTCCACACAGGTCTAGCACCTATTGCCACTTGCGTAGTCCAAGCGATCCCAAGCAGCACCTCGGTTGGAGCGGTTGGAAGAAGAGGTGGAAGAAGGGCAGACTACCAAGCCTCCGTCCTGTGGGGTGCGCACATGGACGCGAATGCAACCCAGGCGCTTGGCTCTTTTGGCTGCCTAAGGACCCCCATGCTATCCGATTTGAGCCGGCCAAAGGACTACGAATCAGCCAAGGAAGGGTTGGCCCTTTTGAAGGAATAGAAAATACCACATTCCAAGCCTCAACTAAGTCCAACTCTAGCTTTACTGACCGGGGAAGATATGGGTATATCGGCTGTATAGATTTACTCGAATAGGCCACGACAAATATATTACAGTAAGAATGAACTAGGATGTATGTATAGACAGCAAGCAAACATGCAGGCGAAAGGAAGACAGATACGACTCCGAGATGGTGCACCGCAGACGTTCGGGCATAGCCATCCCCACCCCGTTCCAACACGCACGGCAAATGCGAAAACCAACAAAAACTCATGAGAAGATATACAAAACTCTCTTCCAGGCAGGTGCGTTCCTGCGCCTGTCCATCTCGGCGTGGTGGGCCTCCCAGTCGACCTCCTTGCGACCACCATCGAGATCGATCTCACCGAGAGGGATCAAACCACCACCCTTCCAGAAGTATCCGACAACCCAGAAGAGCAGGGTGATAAAGAATGCGAGGAACTGCTTGAAGAAGCCCTCTGCGGTGTTGAGCTTGTCGTCATTGTTTGGCGGGAACAAGGCAACGAAGAACTGCGCGATCAAGACCAAGATGATGATGCTCAGGCCGATCCAGGAGCCGACGACACCGCCGATAGCCTTGAACGGGATCTCGTCGAGCGAGCGGCCCTGGTGCTTCCACGCGCCGCGGAAACGGATGTGGCTGAAGCAGATGGAGCCCCAAGTGAACAGCGCGGACAGCCCAGACAACGCCAACAGCCAGTCAAAGATCTGGGCACCCTGTGGCAGTAAGCCAAGGTAGGCGAGACAGCCCATAGCGATTAGCAGGATGGTAGCTGGAAGAGGACGACCAGCGCGATCGACGTAGGCGAAGAGCTTGGGGGCATATCCCTGTTCTGCGAGGGCGCACAACGTCCGCGACGCACCATACACACCGGAGTTACCAATGGAGACGACGGAGACCAGGATGACGACGTTGAGGAAGGTGGCATAGCCGGGGATACCCGCGCGGTTGGCGACAAGAACCATGGGGGACGCGGTGGTATCAATAAAGTTGCCGGAGCCGAAGAGCGCGGGGTCGTTGGATGGGATCAGGAAACCGATGAAGAGCAGGGAGAGGATGTAGAAGAGCGTGATACGCCAGAAGACTTGCTTGACGGCAGACGGCAGCGACTTGAGCGGGGTCTTGGATTCAGCGGCGGCGAGACCGACCAGCTCGGTTCCGGCGAAGGAGAAGGCGGCGGTCACAAACACGCTGCAGAGACCTTTGAAACCGTTGCGGAATGCACCGGGGTCTGTCCAAAGCCTAGAAATCGACAGATTAGCGAGCTGCATGACAACCGAAAGCGCATCGAGACAAGAACTTACCTGGAGCCTTGGAAGGTGTTGAACTGGCCGTTGGCTGGGCCTCCGCCGAGAACGAAGACGAAGCCGGCGATGAGAAAGCTGATGATGGCGGACAGTTTGAGCAAGCTGCTCCAGAACTCCTCCTCACCGTATCCGAGAGAACCAAAGACGTTGACCAGAACAATCGTGACCAGGAACATAGTGTACCAAATCGCGGGGCTCAGATCGGATCGCCAAAACTTGATACACTCGGACGCGACAATGATCTCGAACGGCAGAATGATGGCCCATTGCGCAAAGTAGCACCAGCCCATAGCGAAACCCCACGACCGGTCAACAAACCGCCCAGAGTAAATGTAGAAACCACCAGAAACCGGATACATGATCGCCATCTCGCCAAGCGCGTACACCACGTTGAAAATCATGATACCAATAATCATGTAATCGATGAGCAGAGACGCTGGACCACCAGTCGACAAAGCACCACCAGATCCGACGAACAGACCAGCACCAATGGAACCGCCTATTTACGCTTCTGTTAGCCACTGTCCAATATTCAAACTCGTGGGTGCGCCAAAAACAAAACTCACCAATAGCAATCATGTTCATATGCCTGCTGCTCAAGGTCTGGTTGAACTGATTGTGCTGGTCGACCTTTCGCTGCGGCTTGAATGACTCGGGCGTGCAGCCCATGCGGGTCCAGAAGCTCAACGGCTCATGGTACGCCTTGCTGTCGCCGACAGCCAACGCGTCTTGCGACACCGTCGGCGGCGGCGAGCCCTTGAACTCGTCGTCGGAGATTGGCTTTGCCGCCATCTTGGAGGGGGGGGGAACCGCGCAAAGGTGGTTTAAGTTTCGACCGTGCAAGTTCTGTCCAGCACAGCTATCGTTGCGGGTACAGAGAAAGAAAGTAAAAAAGACTTATTGACGCAAATCGAGAAGCCCACTGAGGATAAACAGCGGAGTGTGAGAGGATATATATAATGAACTCAACAGGTATGTAGTTATAATTCCATATACGCATACCTCGTAATTTATATTCAGGGTATCTTGAGGGAACTGCTCCTTCCTTCTTCTTCCTGTCGTCCTTCCGTCACCCGCTAGAAACATGCATGCACAGGTTCCCCTGGACCCCCTGCAATCAATCAATCAATCGGTTCATCCTCAGCTTCTACCGCCAATTCTCGTCGGCGATTCGAAGGCACAGCGCGACGCCCAGCGCGACGCCCAGCACGACCAACTTCCTCGCAGGACATACGAGCTACCACGTCGCATGGCGGCTTGAAACCCCCCTCGCAAGGCCACAGTCCCTCAGACGTTCGACCCTCATGCGGGGTCTCCGGCACGCCACGCCACCTGGCCGGCGCTACTCCTCGACAGTACCTAGCGCAGCCAGATAGGCAGCGGCGAAGCGTCGAACTCGCAGGTGGACACATGCCACGCGGTATACTTTTGACGGAAAAAATGCACCATGGTTCACCGCGGCCCTTCGCTGCAGGAGAAGGAGGGCGAGTGGCAGGGCACACGACACTATACTACAAGGGGGGGAGGGGCAAAGCAATGCAAAAGAAGGAAAAGTTATTCGCAAAAAATTGTCCGGTTTCACCCATCGCCTTCCTCAAGCAAGACAGGCGTTTGCAGCATCATAGAGGGCCTAATTAACGCCTACTGGCTGCCTGGCTGGCTAGAGCTCTGGTTGGATCTCCACGCCTCATTCGTAAGGCTTGGGGTCTCGCCAACCCTCCTCGGGCTGCCCAAGTTGTACAGGCCAAGGGAAAGCCGAGCGCAATGATGCTGCAGGGTATTTTGCGAATCGGCTTGCGATATCCATATAGGGTGCTCGGCAGCTGCCGGTGAGGGACTCTCTCTGGACTAAGGTTCCGCGGATTGGAATACCGCTTTCTTGTGTGGGCTATACCGTGAGTTTCGTCGAACCCCGTTTGTTCCAGAAAATTTCCGTGCAGCTTGACAGGAAACAAGAAAAAAAAAAAAGGGAAGCGAAAAAGAAAAACACCAAATTAAACTTCATGGCAAATTTGGCTGTTGCATTTGGTCTGGGCTTTGCAACAAAGCGTTGTGTTGGCGCGAGTTGCCTGGTTTTCGACGCCAACGTCTGACGGTAAGCCGACTCGATGCCCAGGCTTTCGTTAGCCGAGACCGAAACCGACAAGCACATGAACGTTCGTCGCCAGGGGGCGAGATTCTAGTTTACGAGACATACATGTCCCGAGACTCCGGAGTTGGAAGGATTCAGCAGGTTTGCAGGACCGAATACGAGACCAGGATTCATCCCAGTCTCATAGACCGGCGTTGCAGTATCGCATCCTGGAGAACGGATCCATCTCCGCTGTCACGGCTACGGCTAACCTCCCAGGCATTGTATCGAGAGAGCTGAAACCCTGGCCGTGGCATCAGCTGGCCAGTCAGATCTAGACTAGTATCCTGATAGATAGGATGGCACTACAAAATCGAATTAAGACTATCTATTACAAATCTGCGTAGCCGAACCAAAACTAAGTGTATATCAACGATCAATACGAGACATGCTGTAGCACCCCATAACTCCCAAGCAAACCCACTAGTACGAAGGATATAGCACACCCCACAACATTACAGCTCCAGCCGCATACCGATACAGCTCTTCCCGGTCATCACGCCTTCTTGGCTGCAGCATCAGCGTATGCCAAGTGCCACGAGAACAGGCGCCTGAAAATGGCCTTGCCGCCTGTCTCAATCACGTCGCCATGACAAGGGATGATTCTGTCGAACTCCCATCCGTCAAGCCTCTTGATGCTGTCGCTAAAGCTCCTAAAAACACCAACGCCAGTCAGCCATCCATCCATGATGTTCAATATCGCCCAATGGCTCAGATGGGAAAACATACTTTTTATCCTTGGTGAACCCGTACCAGACCGTCCGCTGCTGGCTCTTGCCCACAACCGAGGTGAATAGGTGCATAGACAGCCTGGTCCAGAACCCGGACCCGGCGTTGCCACCCGCCTTGCTAAACTGCTCATGACTGGGTAGGTTGAAGAGCAAATCGGCTTGGATCAGCGTCCCGGACGGTTTATGCAGCAAAACGACTTCCTGCGCGCCATGGCCATCGAAGAACTCGATGTCAAAGTCCGCTGCAAGATCGGCCGGCAAGTCCAATTGCTTCTTGTTGGCAGCAGTATAGGGCAGGTCGAAGCGCACGTCTTCGTTGCCTTGCTTTTGACGCTTGGAATACAGCAGTGAGGGGCCAATGACCCGAGCGTCCGGGTAGGCAGCCTTCCAAGGACCCAAGTTCAGATGGTGCTCTAGGTCTGGGGCGACCAGGTAGGCGACCTGGCCGCCAAGGGAGTTAACGGTGGCGGTAGCTTCTTCGGTGAGCGGGGTTGGAGAGAAGACGACGAGGCCACCGGACGACAGTTTTGCTATAAAAAGAGAGACATTATTAGTACCCGTTGTCAGGAGTGGAAGTGTTGCGGGCGGGGTATTTTAGACCGGGGGGTGGAGGGCCAATGCATTTTGACACAAGAGACTAAGCGAATAAGCATGTGAACATACCGATTGTGGCGCGGCCACCAAACTTGAAAAGGCCGGCGCGCAGGAAGGGGACGGAGATGGTAGTGATGGCGTCGGTGACCTGGCGGATAACGGCGGTCGAGGTGATATCGGTACCCCAGAGCTTAGGATCGGTCGACATTGTGGTGGCGGTGCTGTATGTGCGCAACGGTGGCTTGCAAGTGCGTATTGATAATTTATGTGGTAAATGCGATTGCGGCGTACGAGGCGGTAGATGCGGTTGCGGTGTATGAGGCGGTAGATGCGATTGCGGTAAATATATTCTTGGTATTTGTTTCTTAAACCACAACGGTCGGTGTTTATTTTGAGAATAATGTGTAAAGTATCTCTGCGGGGTGCGGATTTCTGAGCATGTGGTTATCGATTGAGCCCGCGGCCAGGCTTTATATACCCAACTTCCACCTGCCTTGAATGCTCGCCGGCCGGCGCAAACGGGCAGCCCGCTTTGCATTTCCAACCGTCTTTCTGGAATCTACAGGAGCGAAGCACAGCCAGACCCCGGCCCAGCAGTTGAGTGTTGATAACTAATGCAGTATGCAGATGCAAGATGCAGCCCGCGGAGTAGGTAATCAGACAAGTAAGGTTTTGTCGCTAAGCCGTTTAACCTGCATGAGCCCGCCAAACTCCGTTGGCCGGGCCAGCCGTCGGATGGTCGTCACACCCCGAAACGAGGTTTTCGTGCCCTGCGCACAGTAAACTCCGCTCGCTTGTTGCCCACGGCCCAACCGGTCGCGCGAGTTGTGCCCGGCAGCGGATGAAAGTTGGAGGTCGACCGAGGCGGATATGACGATGACGTAGCACCGCGATGATCCGGGCGTGTCTAGAAGAGTGAGAGTGGGCGCTGCCTGGAGAGGATCCAATCTGCCAGGAGTGATTCATTCTTCACCGGGCCGACATTCTTCGCTATGATGTGCTTTGCTGTGCTTTGCTGGACTGCGTCGGGCCCACTCGTAAGCAGACAGGCAGGAGGAAGACGGTGGGGATTAGTAATCGGAGAGGGCATCTACCGACATGGGATGATGGGCAATTCTATTTCGTATTCGGCTCGTTTGTCCGCCGGGGTGGATTTCGGCTGTTGGATTACCGGAGCTCGTGATAGCCAGGTGCGTGGTGCATGATTGGATCGGAACCCGGGTTGGCGATAGCGCGGGCTCGTCCGATGGGAGGTTGTAGACGCTTGGGAGAGAAGACGGCGACGACAGCGAGAATGAAGACAGGCCTCTAGAACGAACGCTCGACAACGCACGACAAGGACGTTCGACAACACATTACCCACGTGATCGGGATACTGTTTGTCGGATCACGCAATACCGCGTGACCGGGTTGTGTTTGCCCGTAGCAACACATACGGCAGGGCAAACGCAACACGGCGGGCAAACGCAACACGGCGGGCAAACGGCAACGCACGGCGCAGGGACCCCGGTCAGGACAGTGGGCCATTGCCTGGACAACGAGGCATTTGGACGACCGCAGCTGACCCGCCGCGAGCGCAGCTTTGTCGCCGGGCGAAACGACCAAGTTGAATGTCTGTGGGCCATAAACAGCTGACGGTGGGCAGCTGGTCCGGTCACCTTTTCTCCTCCATCTGTCCTCTGCCCACAGGCCATGCGGAATGCGCTGACGACCCTCCATTCATATATCGCCCATTCTGTCGCTTTTCTTTTTTGCGACCACGAAAGACTTCTCTTCCCCTCTCCGCTTCATCAATCTTGTACGTACCTATAGGACCTGACCTTCCCAAAGGCGAAACCTTCACCTGGCGCAGAATCCCCCTCGTGTCTCGTCTCGATTCGACTGCGCGCCGCTAGCTCCATCGCCGGAGCTCATCCTCTCTCCATCTCGTCGTTCGCCAGATAAAGCTCTCTCTTTCTCTCCCTCTCTCTCTCTCTCTCTCTCCCCCTCGCGACGTTGCCCTTGCAGCTGCAGTCGTCCTCTCATCCCCTCCTCCGTCCTCTCTCGTCATCGCCGTCGCAAAAGGACGATTAAACTTCAATCGCCCATTACATTGCTCTTTCCGTGCGCAAGCCCTTCCCGCCGCCCGCGTCGCGACGGCTATCCGCATCGGTAGAATCCCACACTCCAACACAACATCGACCGCCATGTTTTTCCAAAAGGCCGCCCTCTGGTTCGTGCGCATCACGCAATGGTGTCTCGCCGTCGCCTTGCTCGGCATCTCGGGGCATCTTGTCAACGAGTACGCAAAGGCCCACTCGCGCGTCCCGCCTGCTGTCTGGCTGCCTTGCATCACCGTAAGTCCTCTCACTCCCCCCCGCCTTTCGTGCCCAAACTAACACCCGGCGAATAGTCCGCGTTTGCAATCTGCATCATGTTCTACTCGATTCTCCTGCTCTACTGTCTCGGCCGCCTGCTGCTGCACATCGCCGCCTTCTTCGACTTCTGCTTCATGGTTACCTACATTGCCGCGGTGGTGCTCAATCGCCACAACTTCCACTCCGATGGCACCCAAAACGAGACCTGGCTGTCGCTGACGTACACCCGTGCTGCTGCGGGCATCGATAACCACGCGGACCGCAACCTGCCGCTCGTGAAGGCCTTGGCGGGGTTGACTACTACGTTGATGGTGTTGTTCATCCTGACGACGTTGATGTGCATCAGTCTGGCGTGGGAGGCCGATGAGCGACACGAGGAGAAGACCGGGCATCGCAGGCGGTCTTCCTCGGGCGTCAGGCGCGCGCGGTCGAGTCGGGTCTAAACTTGTGGTGGACCCCGCAATGGTGTGCTACAAGGTGGTTGCAGCGAAGGTACGGTTTCCTTGGTTGGCTGGTAATGTATGGACGGCTTCGGGGCTCGGTCCCGTCTCGTAGCCCAGACGAGCGCTGGACGCAAAAAGACTGGACCAGCGCCGGAGAGGCATAATGGTGTTTTGCAGTTTCACGTCCGTTGGGTCTGCTAGGGTATATTTTTTGCATATACCCACGGTTTCCTTATCCTTTGCGATTAACGTCTGGCTGCTCAGCGCGCGCCCTGATCGGTTTGCGGTTGAATGCCGACTGACTGGCTAGACCGGTCCGGTGTCGATGGATGGACGACACGATAATACGCTTGTTATGTTGCATTGTTGTTTTATTTTTATTACCATGTATTTGGCCTTTTCGACCGACGAAATGATGTATATAATATAATGCTGTTGATGCAGGTTCGACAATGGAACAAATCCGACCCAGCGATTGATCAATCCGTTCACGCTGTAAGCTTAAAAACTACTAACCTAGCTTGGTCTAAGAGATCATTGCGATCGGTTAATCCATTCAAGCTGTAAAAATATTAATAGCCCTACAAATCAATGTTGGACCTGCGCATGACCAACATGGGCTGCGCAAAAAGTACAGACCAGAGACTGGGTTTGCACAACAACCACAAATAAAACAATCGTATCGCGGGCGGCACAAACATTGTTTGCAGTTAGTTAAAACAGGCTGCTCTTAGTTGAAGTTTCCTGCATTGGCCAGGTGGCGTGCCGACGCCGCCTGCGAGAGTTAAATTCATGGCCTAAAAGCCAAGGCGCGCCACAAGATCCAGGTGTGACCACCAGATAGGCCAGCCAGCATCCCAGACAGGGCAGAGATCGGTGCTCCATTCCACGCAGCAATTTTACAAACTTTTCATATTAAAAATTGTGAAAATTAAAAATTGGAGAGAAAAAAAAACCACCGCACCGCGGAATCGAGCCCGATCAGACGGCTGCACCCTCCTTCCAAAGCCGCCTCGTATCGCCTCTTGGCCCTTAGTGGTGGCGCCAAGCACGGATAAAAGCAGATACAGTTATCACCGATATCAATTTCCCTATACCGGCTTAGCTCGAGGATACTGCCATCTGCCGACCCAAGCGACTGCCGTTCGCCGCACCGGCTTACGATCCTTGGACAAATACATTGTCTGCCCGGCGACAAATATTCCGCACACCTCCGTATATATAGACGCTTAGCCCTCGAACGGGCACTCGAACGGGGCAACCAAACCTGCTCGCGCGACAATGTCGGCCGACACCTTGACTTCTCTCCCCTGCGATGGAGACCTACCACGATACAATGCTGCCGACAGAGACGCGGAGCAGCAGCAGTCAATACCCCCAGCATACGGGTCATCGCCGTTGCTACCTACCGACAGCGCCGCAACGGCCAACACTTTACTACCATTGGCGCCGTACGACCATGAAGCCGAAGCGCCTCGCTGGCACCGATACGCGCATTATCTTATTCTGGCGTTCGTGTTGCTCAACACGGTGCTGTTCACGCTGCTTGTGTGTCGTGTGCAGCGGACGCCGGTGTTTACCCCACGCGCAGAGCTGATGCTGTGCGCGTGTCCCCGGTGGTCGGCGACAGGTGCGGGGTGCATGTCTGTGCCGTACTCTGGGCGGGATGCGATGTTTCCTAGCGGAGGGACAGCAAGAGGAGGGCTTGATGGGCAGGTGAGGGTGTGGAGGGAGTGTATGCGGCGTGTGCACGCAGTGCGCGATTGGCGCGAGTGGATGGTGTGGTTTGTGCTGCCGGGGAACTTTGCGATCGAGATGGTGCTGATGGGGATTTGGTGGTGGTGTTTGGGGGCGGGAGACCGTGGTGGTGGTTCGAATGCGTCTGTCGGGCGGTATGGAGAGCGAGGTCAGAATGATTTACGGGGCGATGCGGGCGAGGCTCTTTTGCCACTATCTGGTTCGCGAGATAAGAAAGCCCTGGTTTGATGGTTACAGTTGAAGTTAGTATATATGATTGGGATATCGGGATATTATACGGGCGTTGGAGGACGGTTTAATGCTTGCAGCCTGGTCTGCACAATAGGGATAGGTTAGGATACCATTATGGAGTTTAGGCATTGATTATTGTATGATACAGGTTGACGGATGCGGGGTTGACTATGCGTAGTGAGGTGTCATCCTGATGAGCATGATATGATGTCGTGATGGTGCTTTGTATGTTGTTTATCTTTACTCCGTGTAGAGGATGCCAAGATGGCCGGTCGATGCCGAGGGCCGCCAAGAAGGCTGGTTCTGACGTAATGGCGAGCGAGTCAGTCAGGGTTGTTTATATACGGCAGTAGTAGTACGTAGTGATAATAGCTACGGGTTGTTGAGGGTGTATCGATAGCAGACTGCTGGTCGATTGGCCAACGGGGAGGGCCAAGAAACCTTGCATGATAGACGATTCAACGTGCACACTTCGTCTTAAAGCCGTCTCTAGTTATATTGACCAATTAGTTTGTAGATGGTTCGATTAGCAGCGTAACTATACGTACACAAGTCAAGATGCTATCGAACCCTGGTTTAAGACCACAGCTGGCTGCCCGTAAACCGCGGAATGCATAGCAACATCTCTGTCATCTAATGTGTCCATGCGGGGGATGCCTAAAAATATTAAATTCCGCATTGCATGCAGGGCACACAGATATATTTCATGCCAAACACTGGTAATCAAAAACCACATGGCCAGGCCGGCCCGGGCCTAGCCTGCATGTACATACATATATATCGCCCTGCAGAACAAAGAACAACAAGAAGAAGAAGAAGAAGAAGCTGCTGGTATCATATCAACTTGCGAGCTTGCAAGCCCGTATGCAGACATCGTGAGATTGCAAGAGTCGTCAAAGAACGGCGCCCGCAACCGCGCGGCCAGCTGCAATGGCCTCTAGGCCTCTTGTCGATCAACCTGCGATCACCGTGTGCAGCCTATGGCTGGTCGCATCGCTCATTTGCGCTCGGTCTGCTGGTGTTCTGGTGTTCTGGGTTGGCCCACCGCCAAGGGTCGCCGTCCCGGCTGATTGGCTCGCCCCCGCTGTCCGGCCCACATAGCAACAGGGGCCGATATCTCTCCTGCGATTAAGCGCCTTTGTTGTGATTCTATTTGGGTCCGAAGCCATCGCCCTTGGAAGACGCTCTCCGGTTGGCGACGTCTGAATACACCGGCGGGCGCAATATAGATACTCGCCGCCGCGCGCATGCATGCGCTCCACCACCACCACCACCACTCCCACTCCATGGACAAACCTTCCTACTCTACCTCCTTCCTTTCTTTCTTTCTCCCTCTGCCCGAACAAGAGGGATCGACTCGCACTCGCACTCGCACTCGGATTCACCGCCTCGGAGGAGAGTCATTCACCACCTAGCTGTGGATCATAGCTAGTCCGCCCTCCTCGACCCGAGCCGACAGCCGAGAAACACCCAGAGACACTGCACCCGAGTGCACGCGATACGTCCATACATCCGCACACGATGCTTGCTCTACCCCCCCTTCCGCGTGTCGTACACCTGCCGCCCTCGCCATCGAGTCCCCCTCCTAGCGGTCGGATACCACAACCCTCAAGACTGGAACTGCCGGCATCGAATACCCCCCCGGGTGCATATGCACACCCACCCACTCGACCGATCGACCCTTCAAACACAGTCGAGCCAGTCCCGTCAGCACCGCCGCCAGCATACGCTCCTTCCCAGGAATGCCGGTCTTCACGCATCTACGACTTTGGTGACTTTGACGGGAGTAACACTACGGATGTGGAGCGGGCGGCCCCACCCCCGCCGTATACTGCCTCGCAGACGAGACGGCATTCGCTGGGCCCGCTGTACGCCCACGAGCAGTTGGGGGCGCGGCGGCCGTCCGAGGAGGCTGCAGAGGCCGCGAGGTATGAGAGCATGTCGATATATTTGCGTGCTGCGAAGAGGAAGCGGATGTGTGCTGCCTTTGCACTTGCAGTCATCATTGTCATCGGCATCATACTCATAGGGAACTTTATTGCCCGGTTGGGTACTGATTCCAGCCTGACTTCGCCGGCTCATATGGCTTCTAGATAGCCCTCGATGGCCGGTGGGTGTATACATGGGAGGCTATTTGTGATCATCATTACGATAGCCTGGTGGTTATGCTCGTTCGGGATCTTGTCTCATATTTACCTTTGCTCTCCAGGTCATACTTGTCTCACGCGCCTGATCGATAAGGGGCTACTCCCGCGGAGGTGGAATCAGGCGTCTACCGACTTTTTACACGGGGTTAATCCCAATATGGCATTTCGAACAGCAATTTTGTGGTTATCTGCTCCAGCACGTTGTTTCTCCAACGAAGCATTCCGGGAAGAGTTCAGGCGTTTCTCTCGTGGGGTCGGGGTTTCCGGCTGCTATCTTCTTGCAAATGTACAGCGCAGGTCATTTTGCGTCAAGGACGTCATTTGGTTCTTTTTTTTTTTTTGCCTTGCTACTAGTTACCTGTTTCGTGATGCAGAGGGATTTATCAAACCCGTTTTGGCATGCATCTACGTCGTTGTTTGCAGATGTGCAACTGTGATTAATATTTGGAGTGAGGTTTATACGGCTGACGGGCTTTAAACATGGTTGCGCAAAACTTGAGCCCTTTGCGCGCGGTACATATAACGATTGATATCGAATGACCTGTATTTATTCTGTCCTTTGGCTTACCTTGTGAAGCCTTCATGAATTCATCTATAGGGGTTGTAGGAGTCTTCTACAGCTCGTGTCACTGGTAATTGCCGCAGCGCTAGCACTAGCCGGTAAAATTATTGGCAGCCTTGACTTGGTATACAGATACTTATTCCTACCTCCCGACTAGTAACGAGTAGCCAAGTTAGCTAGTAGTATCCAGTTCAAGATCCTTCAAATCCAGAAGGGGCTGTGACATCATCTACACGTACACCATTGGTGTTCGGACCATTTTCCAAAATGCAACAATGCAACGCAACTCGATATCAAGATATTTGGGAATCCACGTCCTTTGCTGCGTTGTGTACAAGTTTGATATCGTCACTCGTCCAAGGACGAACCCCAGGGAATGTTTGCTAATGATAGTTACTTAGTACCCAAGTAGGCAGGTACATATGTACATATGTGCGACGTGATTGATCCTTGTACTTTACACAAGAGTTCCAGCTCTTGCCCGCAGAAACCAGCCCGTCAGCCGCTCATCCATCGACCCTCTATGCAGTTTTAGTTTTCGTTGTAGTAGTCTTCATATCCTTCTCCAAATTTTCACCTCCGCATACAAAATCACTCAGGCCCGAGTACTTTCGAATCGCGTCCTCCAGACACCTCCTCGACGGTATATTGATCTGGTCCTTGCCCGGCCAATTGTGGAACCCGATCTGCAGCTTCCACTCCCACTTGGCCTCATTAATAGGCTCCGGGGTTCGAGCGGTGAACTGCCACCGACCATCCCATATACACCTGGTAACCTCGCTCTTGAACGCTTCCGGTCCGTTCGCCCTTCGTCGCACAAACTTGCCGTTCTCATCCACCTCCCAGTCGTCGAACGCGTCGTTCCAGCCGTACCCCCATATCGTCGCTATCGTCTCATCGTATCCGTCCACCTTTTCGGTCCGCCACCAGCAGGCTGCAAATTTCGGACCGGGGGGGATCCGGTAGGACCACTCCGGCTGGATCTTATAGTAAAACTGGTTGCCGTTGACCCAGCGCTCGCCGCCGGCTTTCCAATTATGCGGGTTCCTCACATCGTTCCCGTCGCACTCGTCGACGAGGTGCATTAGGTTCTGGCGGCATTCGATCGCGGTAGGTGGTCGTCCGGACCAGTACAGCTCGAAGAGCATCATCTCCGGACTACCTCTGTAGAAGCCCTTGCGCAGGTTTGAGCTCTCTTTCTTTAGGGCGTCGTTTTCGCAGATGTCCGGGCCGTTGATTAGATTGGCGATGGTGTCGCGCTGGAGGTAGTACCATCTATCCGGCAGGTAGAGCACCCAGCCCTTTTTGGACTGCTCCTTCTCGTATAGTCCGTGGCAGAGGTGGCGGTCGATCTCTTGCGGCTCTGCGATTACTGACGGGGTGGTTGCGGCTGTTGGTGCAGACAGCCCGGTGCCGGTTATGGTCCCCATTGTGTGGGTGGAAGCCGACTTGGGCCCTGTCGTCGTCGTGGAGGTTGCCGTCACATAGCTGCCAATGTTTGATAACTGGTAGTTGATTGAGGTCGTGGATGCGTATATAGAGGAAGGCCGGGGGGGCACGGTGACGCTAAACTTGGAGGCGTCTGAGAACGTGATGGTCTGGCTCTCGTATGCTGTCATTGTCACTCGTAGGGTGGAGGTATTGCCGCCTAACAGGGGGATGAGGATGAGGGCTGCGCCGACTCCAACTGCGAGTGGCGGGATTACGTAGAGTAGCGCGCCATCGTCGGCGATGGCGACCTCGTCGACGACATATGTGGGCGCAGGCTCCTCGGGTTCTTCATCGACAGGGCTGGGCTCGTCTTCGGCTGGCGTGCTGGAGGCTTGCTCTGATTCGGTTGCGGTTTCGGTGTTTGTGGTCTGTTCGGTGCTGGTTTCGGTTTCTGTGGTTGAGGATTCCTCCGTGCTGCTGCTCTGACTGCTGCTAGTACTCTCACTGCTGCTGCTAGTAGTACTGCTAGTAGTACTGCTACTGCTAGTACTGCTGCTACTGCTGCTACTAGTGCTACTGCTGCTACTGCTACTGCTACTGCTAGTACTACTACTGCTGCTGCTCGTTTTCATCGGACACGCTGGAGCTTGGGCGCTCACGGATGAGGGATACAAGAGCCCAAAATCGATTAAATCGCGTTTCTTTCTGGTGTCCGGCTCCGGCTGGAAATCTGACAACTTGAACCCGGAGATATCAATCGGGATCGATCTCGCCACCCGTTTGAACCACAGTCCGATTGTCACGGTCGATATCAGAGCCTTCCTTCTATTGGCGGGCAAGTTTTCGTTTCCGGTGTACGGCGTGCCATCGCGGAAGGACGAATCTACCGGCCCGTCAATAATGGTGTTTGAGTCTTCGCACCGGCCGCGAGCTGCATTGTATATGACCTGAGGCCCCGGGTCGAACGGATCCGGATTCGAGGTACGGTCGTGTGCGTAGTTGTAGAGCAACAGCTTAGCTTCCATAGGTGTAAACCCTAGTCCTAAGAAATACGCCACTAGGCCGGCCGTAGAGGCCGCAGCTAGTATCAATATACCGAAGCATTAGCATTTCTCCCGAGTATTGCGTTTTATCGAAGCGGGTAGGAGGGAGATTCGAATCCGTCCGGGAAGAATGGATGGACTTGTCTTCATACCGTATGACGTCCCGCTGACGAGGCCGTATCTATCACCGAGACTTGACAGTCGCGGCGGGGCTTTCTCCGATGGATGGAACGACGTATCGGGCAGCGCTACTTGAACGTCGATGGCCGGGGCCCAGACCTCTAGCAGCTTGTGGGTCTGGAACTGATTGCCAAAGGTGTTCATATCCACGCCCCCGACAGGTATTAGGTTATGACTTTGCGGCTCCAAGAACGCTATTGTGGCAGGGAACCCATCGACCATATTCCATCTATCCTCTGGTGCCAAATCCTAGTTGAACGCTCACTCGTCAATAAGCTCTGATCCTGCTTGGCTGTTGTTTCCTATTCCTTCGGGACTGCTCACCTTACGCACACGCCGACCCCCGCTCGGAATCACCACCATCACATCTTGTTCCCGCAGGCTCTGCATCATGGCATCCAAAGATTGGCGGAGAGCTCTATCAAAGGCGTCAAGATCGTTTGACCTACTATCCTCATACCTAAGTAGCCAAGAACTACTGATAACACTGTGGGACCTAACAGGGAGCCTGGCCTGTGCAACATATATCTTCATCAAGCTGTCTAAGATGTGTAGCCCGGATGTCTTGCCGTTCTTGTCGCAACTCACAACCATGACGAATTTTGCTTTGCGGGCTATGCCCACTGTTTTGCCAACTATCTTGGAGAGTACGGCGGTCCCGTGGCCCCAGCTGTAATCTCGGCGCTCTGTTGCGGGGAACGGCTCCGACCTGATTATGTATCACCACAGATAGCGAACGTTAATATTTGACGCATGGATCAGTCACGTTGACAGGTGATATTGTTTACCATATCCAGTTCCTCCTGTCTGCATCCGCGATATGGCTGAATTCCTAAAGATATCGGTTCGTGTTAGCGCGGTCAGAGAACAGCAAGGGAGCTATCTTGACCTTACCGAATGGCCGACGTCGGCTCCCTTGGCGATGACAAAGACGGTGACGCCTTCTCCCTGAGATTGGTCCGAAACATATGGGTTGGTTGCAAAGTTGAACCCCTCTTCATCGCGTAGTTGCCATTCCGCAGTTGAGAGAGACCTTAGATCTCGCGGGGCCCTCAGTTGTTCTGAAAGATGCGGATTGTCGAGATACACCCTCTTTTCGAGAGGGCTTCCAAACGTATGGCCAGGCAAAGAGTCGTTTCGGCCATCGCTATGGATGCCGGACCGCCGTGCGCGTGCGCGCCCGCGTGTCTCTCTTTTGAAGACATTGCCTGCTGTTGTTATACCCCGATTGGAATATAAAGCTGCCAGAGATTTATATGCGGCGACCTGATGAATCAACCATGCCAGGATGTAACCCACAGGGACATCCTATTAGCTTTCGAAAGTTCAACACGGTATTGGGTATTTTGACTAGTCAACGTACTATATGCTGGTGCATGTTAAAGAGCTTTCTGACATCCGTTTGGGTCCCGCGGAAACAGTAATACCATGTCCCCAACCATCCGTTATTGCCCTTCCAATAGTCTGTTGTGGGACCCCCCGCGCGACGCAAGACATGGTCGATACCTTTCTCGAACTCTTTCAAGTCTCGTCTGGCCTTTTGTTTACCGTTTTTAATTAGGAAAACCCAATGGGTTGGCACTTCATCTTTTTCGCTGGGCTCCAGCCCTGGGATCTTGGGGGTCGCTATTGAAACTAACGATAGAATAACGGAGAGAACTAAAACCCCTGAGAATATCATCTCGTCCACGCGCGACTGCCCGAGCGATGGGCGAGCCCCAATTTCAAGTACGTAAGTAATATAGAAAATCAAAGTTATGAAGAATACGGGGGAATAGCCAGCTAGACTTTGGGGGGTGGGCCAATATAAAATGGCACCAGGTCAGACGGTGTACGGCTTCAAGGGTAAATTTTCCCGATGCCATCTATAGTTTTGCTCAGGCCATACGTTACCCGAACCATCGATCACGATCAACATACAAAATTTTGCTCTCATCAGGTCTAAATATTAATTTGATCGGACATTGTTGGATCCGTTGGGCAATTGGGCCATGGATAGATTGTGGTATTGTAGCTATGAAGTGAGTTGTCCCCTCGGCTGGTGAGACAAAACAATTGTATATACAACCTGTTTGGCAAGCTCTGGCACTGTGGTTTTAGCACTCCGGCTCCATTGGATGGTTGAATCTAAAACATGGCGGAAGGCATTTCCATGGTACAGTGCAACATTAATTTGCAGGCGCAAACTTTCAACCCTTTGGTTTGAAATTATTTATTTGGTACCTGGAGCTAGCCAACTTTCCAACACGATCAGATCAGCCCACCAACACTACTGGCGCTCCGAAGCTCAAAATTGAGGGGTATTGGAGGGTGGTTGATCCCACAAGCTCACTGATAGCTATACATAAGTGTAGAATGTCCAGTCGTACGCGCCACAACGTGGGTTGTTTGCAGGAGCTCTTCAATTAGGTTTATCTAGCATCTCGCGTCTACCCAGGGCGCAATGCAGTGGGCGGCACTAAGCTGGGAAATCCCGCCCAACTTCTCAGGGGAGAAAGATTTAAAGTGTCAGCCTCTTTTTTCTTTCTTTCTCTAACATTTGCTTGTGATGGCCACGGTTGCAACATCGTCTCTCGGTAAGTAAAATATGAAATACCCTCCGCCGATTCGGGCTACGAAACGCCGGGGGTGCGATAGTAGTTAGTGGTAAGCCTGGCGTGAGCGATAGCTACATGGCCATATACTACGTGCGCATGTATACAACTTGTGCACATGGTCCTATACACATTTACGACGGTTTTCTTGCATACTGGCCAATCCCTTCGGTTTGTTACCGCCATTCTCCATCTAGAAGTATAAGCACATATTATATATCAATCTAATGTTCTACATCGCAGATTCACACCGTAGATTCGTTCATAGCCATTGCTAAATGTAATCACCTGGTCACCACTCTGCATCCGAATAGTGGAATAACTTCGTTTCACGAAGCTGGTCACGACCTGTAACCCCGTGGCACATATCTGAGGATGTTGTTTGGCCAATATAGCTATACAAAACTCCAATATAGCTATACAAACTTGAAGTTACCAAGGCCCAACTTGGTATTCCTCGATAGTTTCTATGTCCCCTAACAATGCCGGCCATTCATGCTCACTAACCCCGTTGTAAACCACCCGGACAGACAGTTGATTCCGAGGGTCGCCAAGGATGCGTGACGACCCATACAAGTGGCCGAGTACTCTGCCAATTGGGACTCCATGTGATAACAAAGTTGCGATTACTCCAGTGACGGTCGCAGCAGCTATTATTGCCCAAGTTTCGAAGCCGTTAGCGTATCCCGAGGCGTTGAATTTATAGAGCGGGGTTATGCTGGTCGAAGTAAAGGGCTTTGGGCTATATTACCTAGATGAGACCCATCGGATGGGCTGAGAGTTTCTATGTCTTCGTGGTCGTATGATGCCACGTGTACATTGACGCCAGGTGCCCATATCTTCATCGAGTCTTGGGTCTGCCACTTCCGTTGATCATCTGGTCCTGTTGCGCCAACCGTCACAATCATATCGGGGAATTGCTCTTGTTCGCTAGCAGGGGATGTTATTCGTCGGCCCTTCAATTTGTTAGTTGTTACACAATTGACAGACTTATGCTCTGGGACTCGAACATGCTAGGTATATATACGCCATGTGGGAAATTTTGATATGACTGCTATTGTGCTTGATGATTCGACATCGGGTATAGGTCTGGGTATATTTACTCACAGGAGCCGAATTGCCACCGGCAATAACCACTATGACACTCTTCAATTCTTCGAACTCTCTAAGAATGTCCCGCGCCATGCTCGCAATAACTTCCATGGTCTTGACACACCCAGCCTGAAGCCTCGAATCCGCGCACGGGTTGGCGAGATCCGGAGCTCTGGAGTCGAAGGTTTTATCGACATCGAACAACCAAGATAAGTTGATAACGACCGACTTGTACTTGTGTTGGACAATGTCGTCGAAAGTTGCCAGCAGGCCTCCGAACCAGTGGGCTGTAGTCACATAGTCAAATTCGTTGACGCATTGGACCAGAACAAGGTGGGCATCAGGCGCTGTCCCTACTCGCCGGCCAGTGATCTTGCTGAGAACTGCGGTGCCATGGTGGCCATGGCGAGCGCTATCTTGTTGTATTAGTCCTGGGTCCTACATATATATCGGGGATGTTAGATCTATGGTATATTGTTAGGGTAGAAAAGAGCCAATTGACTTGGCTTGGGGGAGTTAAAAGATAAGCAGCGTCAATCTGAACACACTGAACTGAGAAAATTGATTTCCGGTGCATTTTGTAGATGAGGGTTTGATATGGATACCTACAGGTCCTACCCGGATATAGCGGATGACATTCGCTGATCTAAGCTCCTGGTCCAAGTCAATTTGACTACAAGTTAGTAAATGGTGTCCAAGGCTTTATTGGGTATGGCCTTGATTGGGTGAATTCATGAAATGCTCTACAATGCAAGGTGTGATTTTAAAAGGTGCCAAGTGATTTGGTACGAACTCTATGCTCGATATTGAATCCCGTGTCTATCACATAGACTATGGCACTGTTGATTTTACCGAATGTCCTTCGGTAATATAATCCGCGCAGGTCCGCCAGCCTTTTCCCTGGTGGTAGGCATATTTTTTGCAATTCTTCGAAAGGCTCGTCTCGAACTTCGACCAGATGTTGAGGGCCAGGGTTTCGCGGAAATATATGATTCGAACTCCCGACGAAACTTTCATTCTGGGCGGCATTTAGTGGCCTGACGGCGACGGGTTTCGGTTTCGGTTTCGGTTTGGGCTTGATGTGTTCCTGGATAGCCTTGTTGTAGACAGTGTATGGGACTTCCCCGTATGATATGCACTATGTCAAAAACCACAAGTTAGATCAAGGTAGACTCGACCGCTTTGCAATACGCCGAATGTTCGAACGTTCCCACACTTACATATTGCCGAACTTTTGCCCAAATTTCGTCAGGCGAAATCGTCCATCCAAGCTTGACGGTAAAAAAGTATGTTCCAAGATAGTTACTTTTCGATTCGTAGACTCGTTTGGGGAGAGAATTGTGCCCGTCGTGTTTTACACTAGCTAGTGTGTTCCTAAGGTTGATGAGGGCGGCTTGATTTTTTCGATGCCGAGGCTGCAATACAAACCACCAGAGCTTGATGTCTCTCCCCAGATTTTCCACCTCGCGTCGCTCGAGATGTTTGTCACTAGAGGCCGCAGACACGAGGGAGTCTAGTTGTAATGCAAATGCGATGGTAAATATTAATAACAGATCGGCCTTCATGCTGCAGTGGGATTTGTTTCCAGCCCAAGGTAATATAATGATCTGTTTATGACTGCAGCGGAGGGGTAAGGGCGGGAGGATGAGCCGGCAGTAGATAGAGTAAAACTGGGTATTTTCAGATACTAGCGCTAGTGATATCCTGTATCACAATTAAAGAAAGTTCTGTATGGCGCTGGATCCATGGAGCTCATCAGAGCCAGAGTTTGTAGCATAGGGTACCCGGATTCGTCCTGACCATGATCGCTCAACCACGTTGCACTTGGTGTGATATAACATATAAAGGCTGTCACATATCATGCTCATCTCCTATAAGATTTATATCGTGTGCTACCGCTAGATCTAGGGTAGTTATTTTGCTGCTATATATATACATACATATAAGTACCTGAATTAATAGTTTCTACAATGGACGCGCATCTAACAAGCCATGCAGCGACTGTCATAGAAGGGGACAGACTGTTTAAGGCCTTGGTAATGTACGAGTGTCACCATATGAATATATGCATTATAGCGGGAGTGCTATTTTAGCCTGGTCTTTAAGTGCCTTAGTTGTAGGTGGATCTATCAAGTTGGCATTGCTTCGCGTAACGTTGGTGGATCTACTAGTATAGAGACGCTCAAGACGAGCACATGCATCCAAACAGGTGTGCAACTCGATCGATCGATCGATCCTGACATAGGGAATAGAAACCTGCACGCTCACAAGCTGTAGCTGACGGCGGCAATAAATTGTTAGTTGTAATTATGAGACAACTATACATCAAAACATGAAGGTTACTACATTATAAGTTATGTTGTACATACGTGTACATGACGAGGCGTCAAGGTGGTGTTTGAGTAGTTGTTGGGTTTGATAATCGGCGCGAGGCTTAAGATAGGCGAAAGGTGGCGCATGTACATATGTTGGTTGCGGGACAGAGCGATCGGACCGCTTGGTGTTTCGGGTAGGTTCGAGATTCATATTGTGGCTGATACCTAGCCACCGTTATCCTAGCCATTGCAAGTATATATGGTGGTAGGTAAATAAACGTTCAACGAACCAGGCCAGGGGAAGGTTCCTGATAGTCGTGGTTCTAAGCAAGACACGGTATATATAACTAGGCGTATATAATACCGTGCTTCTGAACTACACCTTAAGCCTTGATATGATATCGATACGGAAATGTAGTAACCTGAGGCACGTTCTCAGTTAAGTGTATTATGAGGCGTGTCCTGCATCCAGACTGCTTCGCCGTATGATCATGAGCATTGTACTGTATTTGTAGAGTTTGTTGCAATCATCTGCGCTAGTGAAGTTCGTTGATGGATACTAAGTGTCAACATGCTGTTTACTATCGGCTAGAAACTAATAACTGAGGGATATAGAAGTATCTACGAAATTACAGAGGAGGACGATATCGATCGATGTTAGGTTTTTTTTTACGGACTAAACCCAGTGCTCCATGGCCGCAGTGGATATTCAGAGTAACTAAGCCCACGAGGCACGGCACAGCGACCCGTTCTCACCCACAACCCATTTTTCACTGCCTACACAATTCCAACAATAGAGAACGCCGTCCGGATCAACCTTGTTCTTGAACGTGAACAACCTTGGGTAATTCTCCCCCCAGTTCGCTTGCTGCCAGCCCTCGCTGTTGTATGCGGCCTGGAAGTGTAGTCAATTTAGCCACAGTCCAAGTTGTTGTTTCGTTTGAGGAGACGTGGTTTCTCTTCGCGAAGTACTTACCTCATTCAAGTACTGACCAGAGTCCGGGGCGAGTTTCCGGAGATTATACTCAAACACGTTCTTTGCATAGTCAAGGGCGACATCCTTGGTTGCGTCTGTATCGAATCCCGAACCAACAACTAAATCGCGGCAGTTATGAGCGGCAATGTAGGGCTAACTGGGGATCGAAGGTAGGCTTACTGAGGTGGTTATAGGTGCGCCTCCAAGCAGGGTTTAGGGCCATATCGACATTTTTGTACTGAGATACTCCAGGCCCTCCGACAAGATGACCAAGGTATGCACCAACGAAAGGACCCCACATTTTCTTTAAAGTGGCGGCAAGTAGGACAGGATCCTCAGTCAGTGCCCTGCCGTCTAGGAGACGACTAGGTAGGAGAGTGGGACCTCTCGTGGTATCCTCTCTGAACACTGCCGAGAAGTAAGTCGCAAAGCTAGGGAAGGTCACATTAGATTGGCCCGAGGCTATGTGGTCCTTGTACTTCTCAGAGGTGGCATTGGCATAGAGAGGATCTAGCAGCTGCGTGATTTCATCCGTGCTGCCACCAACCGTGGTGAGCAGTGCCATCCACGACAGCTTTTGAGTGCTCGTGTCATTAAAAATGTACGAATACCCCATGACGCCGGCTTCGGAAAGTCGAGGAATCTCCGAGTGTACATATGCCATCCAGTCCCAGAAAACGTCGGTGTCATCCGACGTGAGATTGAAGCTCTGAGCAGCGGTGGTTATATGTTGGGTTGGATATGTTTTCAGTGTCGCGGACGTCACTACCCCGAATGTGCTTCCGCCGCCCTGATCGTAAAGCCACCATTGTTAGCTATACTCGGGGAGGTAGATGTCTCTGCGTGCGGGTGAAACGGATGCATATACGATATACGGTAGCTAAATCACTTACCCCTCGAAGAGCCCAGTAGTAATCGCTATTCTCACATTCATTGGCAGTTATATACTTGCCAGAGGGCGTAACAAGTTTGAATTCGAGGACTTGATCGACCGCCAGTCCATACTTGTTGCTGATTGGAGAATGGCCACCCCCTTGCAAGAAGCCACCGACGCAACCGACTGTTGGGTTACCGCCGCTCACAACCAACTTGCCCTGTTCATCAGCTTTGGGCACGAGGTCTTTCCATTGCACTCCAGCGCCGACAGTAACCGCAGAGTGAGGCTGAGCCCGCCGGCAACCTTGGGGTCTGAATCTCTCTGCGAACTCGACGGTTTGTAGATTATGAGTGAAAATGCTGAGCGAATGGGCACCCGATGACCTGGAGAGAACGACAGTGAGCTATTTCTTTGATTTTCTCAATGCAATGCAAGGGCAGGGACTGGTAGGTACCCACCTGCCTAGGAATTCGTGGCCGGTGTTCTTGACTATCAGCCTGATATTGTACTTGCGGGCAAACTTGACGCCGGCCTCGACTTGACTCGGATCGGTGGCATTAACCACATAGACCGGGTCCCCCAGGAGCGAATTGCAAGTTCCGTTTGCTGTTCCGTTAGTTGGAGGGCAGGGGTCTCCGTTCCATCCGGGCTGCATAACGTTAAATGGCGACTGAGCGATCCATGAGTGGTATTTTGAGATCTTAAAAAGTTCCTCGCAGGCGCCCTTGTCGTATGCCGGGCCCGGGTAGCATACGATTCCCGGTGGCACTGTCTTGAGGAGTGCGCCGTTGGTGGTGATGTTGAGCCTTGACCAAGCGCGGGAGTCAGGCCAGCAAGACTCTGACGGCCGACATTTACATGCAGCTCCACCAGTAGCTTCCACAAAAACCCTCGTTGACGTGAGATATGCCAGCGAGGTGAGAAGATGCGTCGCGGATGCCGAAAGCTCCCCAAGCTTCATTTTGGAAGTGTAAGGCAAGTATACCTGATCAGCTAAGGGATTGTCCAATATATCGTCGGTGGGTAATTTAATTGACTAGAGTCTTGTAGCAGCGCTGGGAGGCCGTATCTACTCTCGAGATGCTCCGGCATACATATCCCATATCCTCATCGACATTCTTTATACAGTCATCAGCCTCTAATAGGTCAAAGAATGTTATGACGTTGCTGCGCGCAGACAACGTTATGGTTTGTGAAGCCGCCGCGTCCGCAGCACCAACTCGACGACACGCAAGCCCACAAACCGCAAGACCGGGAGCATCGGGAGGCCGAACCTGGGAGCCGTTTGGGAGATCGCTATCACTACAGAGCATTGATGAGGCCAATTAGACGATCGGTATCTCAAGGTTGACTAGTGCTTCTACGAGCTGGCGGACTGGAGGGCACCCAGCGATGCCAGTTGGAATCAAATGCGGCTGCCTTGTGCGTGTATACCGCCGCTTCCGATGTTGGACGCGTCCAATGATGCTCCCGGTTACGTAACTTCTGTATTACAGCCCGTCGTGAGACTTAAGCTCCGACAGAGGCGCAGTGGTCCGGAGGCCGTCTACTAGGTTCGCCGATGGAGCTATGGAGCCATGGAGGCCTAGACGCGTATACGTATATATACCATGGTCCTCACAACACATTTGGCTACAAGGCAAACTGCTTGGTACGTCGTACCGAAATAGTTACGTTTGCGTGTATTGTGCTAATATTGGGTAGGGACTAGACGCTGGCCAACTATGACTAAATTTAATTTGAGGGCACTTGGGGGTAAGGCGCTACCCGGTTGATGCCCGTATAACTAGAGCGCACCTGTCTGACAAGGAGGCTAATGCGTTTATCTAGAAAAGGTGCTCGTGCATCCTTTGCATCTAGCGTTTAAATCTCAACGACGATATAGCGTGCTGGAGGCCCGAGAGCGAGCCTGAGAGCGGGATGCCTGACATTTAATTTCGACGGTGACGTTTCCTGGTACTGGATCTCTTGGAAGTTCAGATGTTACCAGGATTCGGAGTCCGGCATCGCGGGTTAATTCACCGGGTGATATTCCACCAGTGCCCTATCGAAAACTCAAACTTCGTATTCTGGACATACGCGACACCAGTTCGTAGATACCAGGTTTTGAAAACCTCTGGGCAACCACTTTGTCGGTTCCTCACCCTCAGGCCAAGGTTTGCCAGACAATTTCGGCGGCAGCCACAGACCAGGTCTGGAAAAGCGCCTATCCGAATTATACGTATACGGGGGGGGGAACTTCGCATGAAAGCTTGGGGCAGGCCACCCAGTCAGCCAGCCGCACCTGGAACCGCACCAAAGACGCCCTGTAGACAGTAGACGTGGGCAAGGTCGGCATCGTGTCGAGGCCGAAGAGGCAAGGCTCCATGGTTGACGTGATGAGCACCCTGCTGCTCTGAAACCGGTACAATCGGTACAATCGGGAACGCTCCACGGGGAAATTTTCAGGGGTGGGGGAGCCACCTCTGATATTAAATCGCAGCGTGGGCAATATAGGCATGCTCCACCAAGATAAAGGTGGGTAATTATACTCCTTGAGAGCATGGATGGAGCATGCAGATTCGCCCAAAGGCCTATATTGGCGTGCTGTATTCCATAAAAACCTACCACTCGTAGGATCGCGTGAACCGGCTTGTCGACAGACTTTTCTCTCTTGGTAGCCTGACCAAGAGTTGACTCCCGGTCTGATAAACAGCAGCGGTTCAATCCTGCTCGCCTGTTTCCTCCTTCGAACTAGAACTCTTCTTCTTTAATTAGTCGGCCTCAGCCCACGCCGCGTCTCTCGCCATGGACAGCAAGGAGTTTCTCTTCCCAAACAACAAGTCGCCCACGATGCGCCGAATGCGGGCTCCTTTCTTGGGGTTCTGCCTCTTGACGCTTTGCATATCGACATATCTCCTGTGGAGTTATGGGGCGACGCTCCCCCACGCCTTCAATGGGTTTGAAGATGTCAACTCGGATTTCCAGGGAGGCCTGGACTCAGCACCAGACACGCAGCCAGCTGTAGTCTCGACTATAGTCGGACCGACGTCGGATGTCCCGAATCCGCCGACAGCATCGCCAGTCCTAGGCAATGGGGCAGCGCTCGATGCCTCGGGCTCTACCAATCTCCCGTATTTCGACCTTGTGTGGTGGCTCCGAGGCATCGGACGGGTGCCAGGGGATCCGTTGGTGTTTATGATCGTAACCAACGCGGATATGGCCCCCACGTTCAACATGCACGCAACCCTCGAGAAGCATGGCCGTGAGGACAACTTTTTCGTCCTGTGTCTTGAGAAGGCCTGTCTGCAGGCCCCGGAGGTGTTTACCTTTGACGTCTCGGGGATGAACAGGATATCTGTAAAGGTAGGTTCCTCGCGTCTGGAGTGGCGAATGGGGCTACAACGCATTGCAGTGCTAACTTGTATCGTTTCCAGATTGCCGCAAGTATCCAGCTACTCAAGCAAGGGTTCAACTTTGTCTTTGTAGACCCTGATGTCTATTTCACCGATGCTATTGACCCGTTCGCGGAGATGTATCCCTTGAGCAATCCGTCGTGGGACATCCAATTCTTCCCTGGCCCCGGAAAGGCCCAACAGGGCTTGGACTCCAGCTTTTTCTGGGCCCGACCTAACCAGCAAACCAAGATGTTCTTCAACAAGGTGAAGGAAAACTGGTCGGAGAGCGGCGACCAAAACATCAACAGCTTGATGAACGTCGTCGCCTTTGAGATGGCGAACGGCGCTGCAACCCTGAACCTGCACATCCTGCCGACCCTGGCCTTCAAATCCTGGGGCGACTTTCTCACCTGGGAGCCAAAATACTTTGACGACAAGGTCGCAATCTCAGCCATGCAGAACAAGACCGCCGCCATTCACACGACCTGCGTGGATCCCTCCATGCGCACCTACCTGGCCAGGAACTTTGGTGCCTGGTGCAACGTCGAGAGCTACTACAGCGGGAAGAAAAGGTTCATCGGCGTCAAGGGCCTGGAAGGCGACGTGTCCCATGCGTCCAAAATCATCGGCTTCGCTGCAAAGGTGGCCATGGACACGCACCGCACGCTCATCTTCCCATCCTCCGCGACCATCACCCAGGCCCGGAAGAACGAGACCACGGGCGCCGCCGACTATGTGACCGTCAAGAACTTCCCAGCCTATCGGATCGTTGACCCGTCCAGTCTGGACAGCTTGACCCTCCGCGTCGTCGAAGCCATGTACCTGAACAACCGGGCGAGGTATACTACCGAATCGCTGAGCGAGGAAACCCTCATCATGGGTAACGGCCACTCGGCGAAGGATCCGATGGACGGTAAGCCTGTGGTTGTCAAAACAATCAACGACAAGACGGACGTGGATATCATTTGGATGGATATGGGCAATGGGAGGTGGTGGGACTTGGATGCCTCTGGCAACATGGCCACGTATACCAAGGAGGTGCAGGCGGCCATCAAGGTGTGTGGGAATGCCAACGAGGAAAAGTTTGTGTGCGGGAAGAGATGCTTGTAGAATTATTCAATTGGGATGGGTTTTGGAGTCATTGCGAAAGCGAGTGTTCAGCAGCGCAGACCTCAGTTGGTTCCATTAATTTTGTTACTAGATGGGTTGCGTTTAGGATTGGTGTTCAATTGCTCTGGGCGTATATACCGGCCACAATGATAGGTTTGGGGAGAAAAAAATGATATGTTAGGCAATCAAAACAATCTGGATTCATGAGTTTATTTACAAGGCATAGAATTCCCATCAAGAATAAACACATCGATGGGCGATTGCCAGATATCTGGCGGTTCTAACTATCACGTAAACTCTCAATGGTGCTCTTCTGGGTTTAGGCAGACTTCGAAGGGTCAATGCGAGACTAGATAGTATCCACCTGTCTGTGAACCAGACTAGCAGCGAGGAGAGTCCAATCTTTGGCACCCCAACTCCAAAGAGGAGAACGGTTCCCTCGTAGTCAACTTCTGCATCGCCTACAACTTCCGAGGTGCGTCCGGACAATCTCCCTGCATACAACCAGCGGGTGCAAAGGCGCTCAGCTTACGATATAATGCACTCATCTGCACCACCAGGATCCACCCCGTCTTTGCTTTCGCCATTGAACCTTGTCTCAAGGACGAGACGAACCCGTTTAAGCAGGAAAAGCCTGCACTCCAAAGTATGCCTACCCGGATAAATATCTTGGTATAAAAACTCTATACCGAGATGTGGCCGTGGTCATGTCATGAGAGTGACCCGAGTTCGATTCAATTGATCAATTGGAGTCGGGCCAGATGATCCTCCCCACTGAACTTGAAACGGGAGCTAATGATTTGGGGGGCAAGATCATCAGACTCCCGACTCTGTGCGTGGGGACGTGGACAGGCGTGCGAGGACAGGATGTGAAGCTCATGTGATGGAAAGCCTGAGGTTGAGCCAGGGCCTGGACACAGCCATGCTGCATGCTTGGGGGGTGGTCAGAGCGTTTTTCTTGGTGGCCCCACTTTTCGTGGGCAGCGCGATTCAACCATGGCATGGGCCATCTGCCGAACTTGACCGGATTAATAGCTAGCAGCTTGTGAAGTGAACGGGGGCAGAGAGAAAAACTCGGCAGATGGGTCCAGAAGCCAATGCATGTTTCCCAAGCTGCGACGCAGGAAACTGGAGCCGCCCGTGGAGATATACCATTTCTGCAAGGGGGTTTGGCTGCAGGTTGCATTGATATAAGCAAATGGGCTTTCCAATGCACTCTTCGAATCCGCAAACTTATACAAACAAGTGCTCTGCGCATAGCCAGTTTGGTTTCGCCAAGCGGGTAACCTGTACAGTGTGGTGAGAATACACACAAGAACCGGTATTTCATGTCTCGACGATATCTGATACAACTTCGTCATCTCGCCTGGCTTGTTTGGAATTCCCGTGGACATGGACAGGGACCAGGTCGCGACCACCGATTAATTGACGGAACATCATATCAATCTGCAACACCCACCAACCGCGGGAAGCGAAGGCGGCTGAATCCACCGCCATCTTGGCCTTTGTGCGTAGCTGTTGGGACCATACGGCATATGTGTCGTGGAGTCGGGTTTCAGGCGTGGCCATGGAGGCTCCATCAATTCATGCGTTCAACATTCAACATTCAGCGCGGATTCAATCTCGGTCGTTGGGCCGTCGCAAGAATTCTTCCCATCTCGAAGTTGTCATCAAAAGCGGTTGCAAAGGCGATAACTAGTGCAAGCAAGCCCGCTGGAAATAATTGCCCAATCTGGCGACGGTCTCGATATGCATATTTGGGGCTGATATCGCGATACCCGAGCCAAAAAAAACGCTCTCTATAATCCTCATCAAAAGCTGCACGAGGACAAGGAGAATCTCCGATCCACGATTGCAAACGTAATCGAAAACTTGAGTAACACTGGCAGTACTCTGTCCCTGTGCATTTCGACAATTCTGTGGCGCTCGGAGAGTCTCTCGGCGTGGAAAGGCTACAGGCACTAACCAGATATAGTAGGCTTCGAGAAGAATTTTCGTCTCTCTAGCGTCCTATTAGCTGCAGCAACCAATGAAGTGCAGAGGACTTCTTCTCAGTTGCAGATTGCCGCCGCTTGGTGGGATTGGGGCCGATAGAAACTCCGGTGGCGATAGTGTCGGTCCCTGTATGGGCGTCCAGGCAGCGCACGGAGGGCCTGAAAGCCATCGACTGGTCGGTCGGACGGAAATTTCAAGCGGTTTATCGAGGGCTGCGAGGTACCATGGGGAGCTCGGGTCTGGGGACTAAGCGGGGTACCGCAGATGTATGGGTACCTGGAGACGAAGCTACCAAGCTGGGAGCTAAGGTAGCAGTAAGTGGTACTTGGTACTAGTCGTCAGCACGAAACCAGATCTTGTGCAACCATGGTTATGGCTACTATGGTGTTTGTCACTTTTTGGTCAGGTTTGTGCCCAAATTGCTCTGAGAACGGACAAAGCTGACATTTACGTATACGCACGACAGGACTTGAGGAATGCAGAATATATACACTGGGAAAAGGGCGTCCATATTTGAAGGGCGGGCTTGGTACGTCCGCTGGAATGAAGCCTAGTCTTCGATATCAGTGCTAGCCCTGTATTGACGATTGGACTCGAGGCTCCAGACGAGAGCTGAGATATCTACTACCGAAAAGGTAATCCGCCGCTCGAGCCTCGGGGCGGTGTCCTGCACTGGGTGACATTGCTCGCAGTCTAGCGCCGCAATTTTAGGTTTTGATATCTCATGGCTCCCTCAGCTGCAGCCTTCAGAGGCAAACCTGGGCTCGTCAAGGTCAAAGGCACTAGGGATTCACAGATGCTTGTCCAAGCGCCGTCCCGCATCAAGCTCGAGTACGGTGTTCGGGACCTACCTCGGGGCAACGTTATTCTAGCGAAATTTGGCGACTCTCGCAAGATACTGGCCTGCTGTCTCAAAGGGGGGGTTGCGGGATTGAGGTTTTGGCTTTCTCTGGAGACAGGGATCAGGCCGTTGGCCTTGTTACCTCTTCCTCTATCTGGGGAATCTTCGCGACGACGGCGCTGTCAACGTCCTGTCTTTCTCCAGGATTTCTTGGTGGCAGGTGCGGGGATATCGAATGGAGATGGGGAAATTCGTTCTCCGAGGCGAAAATGCGAGATGCAACTGGCTAGTCTGAACGCGCGCCGGGCGATGATTTTCCGTCTTGCGAAACCACACATCTGGTCCCGATAGAGGAGGTGGTACTATCACGATGATGGATGATGCTATCACGGTATATAATAACCCCAGGTTTCCCCTTGAAGGCTTCTCTTCCCAGTATCGTCATCGGCAACGGCTTCCCAACAGATATCATTGGGAGTTATTCTCTCAAGCTTCCCATTTGAGTTATATTGACGGCACTCCCCGATCAGTAGATCGTTTGATCGCACCGCACCGCGTGTTTGGTCAACCTCTCTCTCTCTCTCTCTCTCTCATCTCGGCTTCTTTTAGATATTCGTGACCGATATCTTCTACTATAATGGCTGGAGGTGTTCCAATCTCTGCCCGGACGGTGGTCAGCGACAGAGAGCTGACCGGCGCGGCTGCTTTGACGCTCAGACAGTCGCTGCTGCCATGCGCCCTCGTTACCACACTATTCTTCCTTTGGGGGTTCGCGTACGGTTTGCTAGATGTCCTGAATGCGCACTTTCAGAGCGCTCTCGGGATCACTAAGAGCCAGAGCTCTGCGCTACAAGGGGCTTACTTTGGTGCATACTTCTTCTTCCCGCTCTGCTTTGGCGGGCCTCTGCTGCGACGGGTTGGATACAAGGTTACGTTTATGGTCGGCTTGGTGATCTTTGGGATTGGCTGCTTCTGCTTTTGGCCGTCTGGGATTTACTCTTCCTTTGCCGGGTTTTGCGGGTCTATGGCAGTTGTGGGATGGGGATTGTCGGTGGGTGCAGCTTTCAAGTTCTTACCGGGTATCTCAAATGCTAACGGTTGAGTCTGTAGACACTCGAGGTCTCTGCGAACCCTTATTTGGCTACCTGCGGCCCGCCAAAGTACTCCGACATCAGGCTTGCTACCGCACAGTCCGTGCAAGCTGTGGGCACAGGTAAGCATTTTTTCAAACCGTGGCTGGTAAAAATGTAGCTCTAACATTGGCTCGATCATTCTAGTGGTTGCGCCGGTGCTTGCCTCGCATGTTTTCTTCAAGAACACCGCAGACCTCACATCGCTCAAGAACGTGCAATGGGTCTATCTCGGCGTTGGCGTGTTTGTGCTCTGCCTTGCGGTTGCCTTCTTCTTCGCGCCAATCCCAGAGATCACAGACGCAGATATGGAGCTGCAGGCGACATCCGATGAATTCGCCGAGGAGGTCGGCCCGCTGAGCAAGCAGATCACTCTATTCTGGGGCGTCGGCGCGCAGTTTTGCTACGTTGGCGCACAGTGCGCGATCGCAGGCTTCTTCATCAACTACACTCTTGAAACAGGACGGGACCACGCAACGTCGGCCAACTTGCTCGCGGTGGCGCAAGGGCTATTTGCCATCGGCCGGTTCGCTGCTGCGGGGATGATGAAGTTTGTGCGGCCGCGGTACGTGCTCGCGATCTTCCTGGGCGGATGCAGCGTCTTCTCGATCCTAGCGATGAACATTCATGGCACGACGGGCCTGGCGTTCCTGCACGTTCTGTTCTTCTTCGAGTCGTGCTGCTTCCCGTTGATTTTCACGTTAGCGATCAAGAAGCTCGGGCGACATACCAAGCTGGGGGCGTCGTTTCTGGTGTCCGCGATCTCTGGCGGGGCGGTGTGGCCGCAGATTCTGGCGCAGGTGGCAGACCGCAAGTCGACGCACTTTGCGATCATTGTGCCATTCATCGGGTTCGTGCTGGCGTTCAGCTTTCCGGTGTATGTGAACCTGTTCCAGAGGGAGCGGATGGATGTTGCATTTGAGGCGCCGGCGCCTGGGCGCGACGAGGAGGACAAGAGCGTGGAGAAATTTGAAGTCCAGATGAAGGAGTAGAGCGCAAGGCCGCTCTGGGACAGCTTGTATATAGATTTAGCGCTGGTTAGCCGATTAATGAGAGCCCGAGTTTGTGCAAATGAATGAAGCCGTCGAATGCAGCCGTGATGTCGTGCGAAGCCGTCGAGATGCGGTTGTGGTGCAGCAGCTGCAGCCGAGTGGAGAACGTCATCGGCCGTCTGCGCAACACAGCTGCACGCCGCCCGAAACAGCGGCCTCCACGCCAATCCGTCGATTCCTCATCAGCCCCGCCGCCTCCTCGATACGTCATTCGACCTGCATCGCCAGCACCGCCATCCACAACGTCAGGAGGGAAGCCAGCGGAGGCCACGGCCCAGCCAGGCAAATGGGGGAACGGAGGGAGGGAGGGAGGAAGGGAGGGAAGGGCCCAGGAAACCGAAGAATGCAGCTCGACGGCCTGCTCGCCAGGAAAAGTGGAATGCGGAGCAGGGCCGGTGGGATATAACTCTGGCCGTCCCTGCGGCGTGGCCTGGCATCCGCTCTAGCTGCATCGTACGACCTGCATGTTTGGACCTCATGATCTTGGCTCCTTTTTCCAACTCGGCCGTCCGTCTGCGATGTATTTTTGGATTTCCCATCGTGCTTCCGCGGCTCCGGCGTGACTTCTAGCTCCTGCAACCTCGACCGATTGCTCGGCGCGATATATATATTCGGCATCGCCCTCACTAGGGTTGGCACTGCTCGTGCCCCTATGCGGTAACACCCAGGAGAAGCACGCCGCCGTTTTTCCCGCCAGCCTCATGACACGATGAACGACCCCGGCCTGGACGACAGCATCAGAGAACTCACCGAAACGCAGAAACAAACACAGGCGCATCCGCCCCCCGCCAAATCGCGCGAAGGCCCCAGCTCGGGTGATAGATTCCTCTCCTTGCCTTATCACACGCTGCCTCCCGGGCTGAACCCCAGCCATCGGAGCAGCGCGGCCAGCAGCGTCAAGAGCAACAAGGAGACTGCTTTGAAGCCGCCGCGGGTGTCCTGCTTCTGGGAGCGGTTCAGCAATGACTCGCGAGAGGATGGCGACGGCGACGAGAACACGCGTAAGAGCCGGCGTGGGTCCAGAAATTCAAACTCGCCGACAATGGAAGGAGCAATGACTGCGTTTGAGCCTGGAGACGAAGAGGCGAATATGCAAGAGTTGGAAGAGACGCCCAAGCAGGGGGACTCTGAAGACCATCTTCCCGGGTAACTATAGGCTCCTATCGATGTGAGCATAGCGTACTAAGCTGACCACGGCGTTCAGAATGCATTGGATGTTTGGCATTATCTTCCCGCTCATGTCCGCGACGTTGGGCCCCGTGGCAAATGTCATGAGCATATGCGCCCTTGTAATTCCCTGGAGTAAGTGTTCAACACACAACGTTGCGACATGGATGCATGCATAAATGGTAAATACGAGCACCCTCTAAATTACAGTTATCTGCGTATAGGAGATTACATCCCACCAAACGTCTCTGGCGCATCGGCCGAGAACGGCATCAAGATCCACGACCCGGCATGGTGCCTCGCCCTCAATGCTATCTCCCTCGCCTGCGGTTTCGCGGCCAATGCCATCCTACTCCTCAATCTCGCCCGACGCATCCAATCCACTAGCCTGCAACCGTTCACTATCGCTCTGTGGTATATTGCTTCCCTCATACTCATCGCACTGCTCGCTGTCTACCGGCAGTACCTTTACCAAACACCCCGCGAGCAGTATGCATGGAGCCAGGCGTTCTACTACAGCATCATCGCTGCATCGCTGTACTTTGTCATCGCAACACTACTGGTCGGGAGCTACATTGGCGTGCTGTCCGGGCGCTATGCACGGCAGTTCACGCTTACGATTGCGCAGCGCACGCTAATGTTACAGACCATGTCGCTGATGGGGTGGTTGTGTCTGGGTGCAGGTGTATTCGCACGGCTCGAGGGTTGGGCGTACCTTGACGGGATATACTTTTGCGATGCAACCTTCCTGGTTGTTGGATTGGGCGACTTTACGCTGAATACGAACGCCGGACGGGCGCTGCTGTTCCCTTATGCGGCGGTGGGAATTGTGATTGTGGGGTTGATCGTGAGCAGCGTCCGTGGATTGATGCTGGAGCGCGGGAAGAAGAGGGTCAAGCGTGACATCTTGGAGAAACAGCGGGATAGGTTTGTGAACGGCAAGGGGAACCATCGTGCGCCTGCAGATGCAGCAGGGACCGAGCGGGAACGCTTCGATCTTATGCGGAAGGTTCAGGGTAGAGCGGAAGACCGGCGCAAGTGGGTGGCGCTTTGCTTCTCGGTAACGAGCTTCTTGTTGTTTTGGCTTGTCGGGGCTTGCGTCTTTATGGAGGCTGAGGTACGTATTCTATTGTTATACTGGTCGAGATTGGTGCTAACTAGAGGGTAGGAATCGCAAAACTGGACGTACTTTCAAGCCCTATACTTTTGTTTCACGGCGATCCTTACGATAGGTTTCGGCGACATCCACCCGACGTCGAACTCTGCGAAGCCATTTTTTGTGATCTGGTCGCTCCTCGCTGTGCCCATGATGACGATTCTCGTCTCCAACCTTGGCGACACTGTGATAGTATTGTTGAAAAACGTAACCCTCCGCGTTGGCGAATACACCATCCTCCCCGGCGAAAAGAAGGAGCGCCTGCCGCCAGCCAACGCCGCAGAAGGCAACCAAGGTCGACAGCGGGACCAGGATCCATGGGCGCCCGGTTCTGGCAACCATGAGATGGAGCAGGAGGGCCGCAACCCCGAAGACGGGATGGAGGATCCAGAAGAGGTTGAAGAGAAGCTGCGTCTCCGCCGTCTGGGAACCGGGTTGGTAGCGCAAGAAGAAAAGGACGAAGGATGGTACCAAGGTGGCCCCGAAGAGTCGCTGGTGTTCCTCCTACACGACCTAGCATTCGCGGTCCAGCAGCTCATGCCGGACCTCGCCGCCAAACCGCCAAAGCAGTACACCTACGAGGAATGGGTGGGCTACATCAAACTCATCGATATGCCGATACGTGGTCTGTCAGAACCTTACAAGACACCCACACCGAGAATCAATGCGCCGGGCCTAGACTACAGGGAAGAGGTGCGGCAAACCGACTGGCTGGCGGAGGAGAGTCCGCTGATGAGTCGGGAGGGCGAGACGGAGTGGCTGCTGACACGGCTGTGCAGCAAGCTGGAGCAGTGTCTGCGGGTGCAGAAGCTAGATGCGCGGCGGAGAGACAAGGGCAAGTCGCGGAGGGAGGATGCTCATGCGGGCAAGAGCATGGAGGAGTAAGCAATGCGGGTTACGTGACATGATGGGTGGAATTTTGGAGTATTTGGGTCGGGCATCTACATGGAGGGCATCCCAGCGATATACTTGTGACTGCAGGCCATGCATGCATACACGTAGCGATTTATTGTAGTGTATATTGTATTTTTTTTCTTATTTTCAATGCGATACTGTCGAGCAACGGCATATACCCTGGGTATCAATATAAGACCCTACTCACAGAGAGGAGGAAGGCTTTTGGGCGCCGCTCTGCGGGACACCGATCTCTGCGACCGCCCTGTCGATACACCCAACGTCGTTTATCACGGCATCCATCTCCCGCCGCGTCCTCAGCAGCATCATCCCTGCCAATATCGTGCCGTTCAAATTCAATCCAGGACACTTGACAGCGACTCCATCCAGCACCACGCCGCTTTCCTCCTCCCTCCCGAGCACATAGACTGTGTCATTCGTGCGCGGTAGAATACCCACCCATTCTTTGCTAAACGCCATGTTGTAGCTAAACTCCACTGCCTCGTCCGCTGGCCACCGGTCCACCACCACCCCGCCGGCAGCAGCAGCACCGGCGTCCACCTCCTCGATCACTGCCGCTGCTGACAACGTTGGATGCGCAAGCGTGTGGGATGCCAATGCTAGTAAAGTGTGGTATATACGGTGTAGGTACTCGGGGGTACACTCCGCAGGGATACGTGAGAAGTAATGCTTGTACGATATTCTAGTCTGGTAGCGGACCTCTACACCGCCCACGCTACCGAAACCCACGCCCTCATCCGTAGTAGTAGCTACCGTAGCGGGAGCTGCAAACATGCGCGTCGCCCATAGCGAAGAGTGGTGATGCGCAGTCAACGGGAGGAACTGGATGTGTCGGTGCGGCTGACTGGCACCAGAGTTCACCCCGCTATTGAAGAAGCCGTAGAGACAAGGGTGTTCGCGGGATTCTCTTGTAGTGGGGTCGTCGTCACCACCGGCGGGGGCAGACGCGGGGTCCGCATCGGCATGCCAGCTGCGGAGGACGGCGAGGACGGCGGCAAAGTCTGCAGTGGTCAATGGGTGAGGTTGTGGCTGGAAGTCTGCGGTGGCGAGGACAAAGTGCCCGGCGTGTACGGGGAACTTGTTGAGCACGGCGTAGTGCGTTTGTAGGATCGGGGTGAGGTAGAGTGCAGGGTCCGGCGGGAGGAACGGATTGAATTTTGGGGCGGCGACGGCGGCGGCGGCGGATTGTTCGCGCTTTGGGGAGGGCTTCTTGAGTAGATTTGGAGCGTAGCGGATTTGATACTACACGGGGGATTGGAGTTAGAGAAGTACTGGTATCACAGCAGATTGGGGGAGGTGGGATAGTATACGTTGATGTCGTTGTGGGAGAGGTTGTGCGCGTCGGTTTCGGTGAAGTGCACGGCGCCAGCTTTGAGTGCTGTGCGGTATGTCGCGAAGACGAGCGAGCGGAGAGACGGCGTGGGCACCGCAGAGGCCATTGTGATATACAGAAGATAAAATTGTCAAGACAGTTGTATGTGGTGTCTATCTCGGTGGAAGACAATGGGGGTTTGGCACTGGCGACGGAGATATTCTCGTCAGATGCATTTTTATGGTTACATATTGGACTTGGCTTAACAGGCGTAGACGGATTCTATCCTGGGACTTATAGGGATTACACGCAAAGCTATTCGTGGCCTGTTTTAGGTACTACTAGCACTATATTTGTAGACTATATGTACCGGCATTGATATCGTGACCTGATATCTGTTGTTTCCTAGCCCTTGTCCTCACCGCCATAAAGCCAAATTGTATCTCAACCTTCACTAACGAACATTGCGAACCTCCCATGGCATCGACATTCATAGAAACTTGGAGGCGAGGCTCACTAGGCCACCGCCACCGCTGCTGCTGCTCGCCGCTTTACTGTCCTTCCCGCTCTTCATGTACATCTTAAACGCCAATTCTGCGGCCTGCTGCATGGCGCTCTCCTTCTCTGCTTGTGGCTACACGATCCAATCATCACCAGTCAGTACTGCTTTGTGTCATCCCTCAAGCAGGATATATCAACGTACCTTGCCGCCCATAAGCTTGGCCGCTTGGCTCATTGCCAACCCGATCACCTCATTCTGATCGTCCTTCCCACCCTTGCCGCCACCGCCGCTGGTGAACATCTTGAGGGCAGCCATGGCCGCGCCAGCGCCCACGGTGTTTGCGTCCTTGGGCCCGTCGCTCTCGTAGGTCTTCTTGTACGAGTTGACCATCTTTTGCTCATCAATGTCGTCATAGTCGATGCGCTTCTTCTTCTTCTTGTCGCTGAGGCTGCCCAGGACCTTTGAGAACAGACTGGTCTCTTCATCGTCGTCGTCGTCCTTCTTGCCGGAGTGCTTCTTTGCGGCCTTGCGCGCTTGTTCAAAGTCTGAGTCGTCAGAGTCGTCGTATCGGCCACCGCCGCCTTGTGGTGGGCGGTATTCGGTGCGGCCGCTGTGCTGATTGTCACGACGGTCATCGCGACGGTCATCTCGACGGTCATCACGACGGTCGTCGCGGTGGTCGTCACGTCGGTCGTCACGGCGGTAGTCATCTCGGCGGTCATCCCGACGGTCATCCCGACGGTCGTCGCGGCGGTCGTCGCGGTGGTCATCTCGACGGTAATCATCTCGGCGGTCGTCTCGGCGGTCTCTCGGCGTTCGTCTCGACGTTCATCCCGACGGTCATCACGACGGTCGTCGTCCCGTCGGTCGTCACGGCCGTATCCACCGGAGGAGTGGCCACCACCGCTGCCACCGTATCCGCCGCTATCCTGGCGACCACCGCCATATCCGCCGCTGTCTTGACGGTTACCGCCGCTGCCACCANATCGCGGCGGTTGTCGTCGTTCCGACGCTGGTCGTAATTGTCGCGGCCGCCGTACGACATTGTAAAAGATGCTATTGTTTGATCTGGGTAATAAGGCAGAATACGAGGCTATGCAAGCGGGCAGTCAATGTGAGGTTGAAGAGGTCAGATTCAAGATGTCGAGATGGCGGGGTAAAGAGGGGTTTTATACCCCGCTAGCTGCCCTCGGCCATGACGTCGACAAACCTCCGCCGGATCGGACGACGGCCTCGTCTTTATCGGTACCGTAAACTCCGTGACTACGCGCGCGTCGAGGGTCTGCCGAGAGTCTTGGGAGCCTGCGCGCCCGCTAGTAGACGGTGCCTTTTGGAGTTGGATAGAGTTCAGGAGACCCTGGTTTGATACGAGGAGTACCATGGCTAACATGTACAATATAAACTTTCGTGATACCTCTCATAGACCGTCATCAAAGCCGACGTTACCTCGAAGTCCTCGCCAGTTGATGTGCTCTTTGCTCCTGGCTTCCACTGTCTCTACCGCCGGCAACAGCTCCCTCAACTGCGCGAGCAGCTCGTCGACTTCGGACAATCTCTCCTGCGCATACGCCGTGTCTCTGCGAACCTCCACCATCATGCTCTTCTCCGCCTCTTCGGCTGCGAGCTCCCACGCCTTCGCGAGCTCAATGCTGCTCTGGAACGGGCTTACGTCGCCCGTAGCTGGTCGACCCAGCTGCACGCCAGCCCCACCATAGTTGTCCAACAACTGGCTTTCACTGCGCAGCTTCCCCATCATGACTTCCAGATCCCTCGCGGCGTTCGCGCTACCCTCCTTCATCGCCTTCATCAGCTCTGTCAGCTCGTCCATTCGCCCCTTCCAGTGTCCTAGCTCGTCGAGGACACCTAACAGCGCGGGTATCTCGCTCTTCCCGGCTGTCGAACCCGCCGCACCAGCTGCAGAACCCCTGTCCTTCGCGATCTTGGGCGGTATCATCTCCTTCTTCACTGGCTGGCTTGCCAGCAGGAATGCATGCAGCATTTTCTCCCTGCTCGCGACGTAGCTCCCGTAGACCTCCTTGATCTCCTCCAGTTGCTGGTCGAGGTCGAACTTGCCGTTTCCTCCTGCACCGCCGCCTGCATCGTGATAGAGCCCCCTCTCCTTCCTCGGCGTGCCGCTGCCTTCACCAGCCAACCGCAGCTGCTCATCAAGCCAGACCTCCAGCTCCTCCTTCGCCGCCATCATCCCCAAAGTTCTCACCGCCTCAGGAAGCTTGCTCGTATCCACGCCTTCCCGGTCCGCCGCTTCCTTTGCTTTCTCTAACAAGCTCTTCTCGGCCTCCAGTCGAACCTGGGCGTCCACCACCGCTTTCTCCAACGGCAGCAATACCTCCTCATCCCATGTCCCGGCACCAGCATTCCCTCCACCCCCGCCTCCTCCCTCCTTTGCCGCTAGCGGCCCACCCGGCGGCGGCGGCGGCATCTGCTGCGCGTACTCCGCAAACACAGCAGGCAATGGGCGCTCCCGACTGCGCGCCAGAGCAGTTATCCGCTGCTGGTACTTCCCCAGCACCGTGAGCTGGGAGAACACGCGCCGCAGCTCCAACACCTGGTCGTAAACCAACGTCCATTCCGATCCCTTTTCCTTCTCCTTCTCCGCGGCTAGTTGCGCGATCCTGGCGATGCTCCCACTGCGCGTGTGCGCGTGCGCGGGGGTATACCCAGTATTTGAGGCGGCATCCTGTTTCTCCGCGGGCGCGACGGGTGGAGCGATATCAGCAGCGAGGTCGGCCCATTGCTTGCGCAGCCGTCGGTTCTCAACCGCAGCTGCGTAGTATGCCTTGCGCGTGCCGGTGAGGCAGCGGACTGCGCGTTGGGCGGTCAGCGAGGGAGTTGGTGAAGCGGAGGCGGCGATGAGCGTGTCGAGCGTGGAGGCGAGGTGACGGCGGATGAGGGAGACTTCAGCGGGTGGTCTGATGAATGGGCTGAGGGCCTGTTCGACGGCCGGGAGGACGGGAAGTTCCGCATTACTGGTCTGCGACATGGCTGTGGGAGATTCTATGGGTCTATAATTATAAGTGGTGTTGTAGGTTGTAGTCGATTGGCTATAGAGATAATTCGCAGCCTCGGCCAATACAGCCAAACGCTCAACCCAACGTTAACTTTAACGCTCCACATCGACATCGACTCGACAGCATCCCTTACAAATCCCCAGTGAAGCCCTATTTCCAGCCTTGGTCGCGATAGTGCCCATATCTTCAAATTACGGATCGATAGCGCAAGGCAGCTGCTCACAGGTGCATATACAAGTACCGCGAGCAGCCAGATTAGGTTACACTCTCGGGTCAACATGCAACAGCGATTGGTATATCCCTTTGCGCGGCGAGTCAACCCTGCACACCATCGACGTGGTCGACTAACCGAAGGCTTACAGTTCGACTTGCGTATGCAGCTTTATGCATCAAGCGGCTGAGCACTAGATGGTCGATTCCACAGCGCGACCAGCTGAGTTTGCAACTGCGTATTGGTTGGGCCATGACTCCAGACAGCTGAAGGGAGGAGCGCAGCGGAGCACATGTATGCACCGTTGGGCAGGCATCTCCAGCCAAGTTCCCACATTTATGTTCAGTTAAGTAAGGAATATTATATCAATACTATCTGACCATGGTCCCGAGGTTAAGTGAAATTTATGTTGGTGTCCAATAATTGACATAGTTCTTCACTAGCTCCGGCGCTCGAAGTGTAGGAACGGGAACAAGAACCCGTTCCGGTATGCGATCCGCGCGGCGCGAGTCTACGGTGCCGTATCGCTTGTCTTGGGAGGTACGACCCGAATACCCTGGCCAACCATATCCCGCCGACTAGCACCTAGCAACTACAAAGTCTAATCTGCGGTTAGTGCAAGTGGAGTATAGAACGGCTGACCTAGGCAAACCGGCTTCTACAGACCTGCAGGGCGGGGCTCGACCAGTTCAAGGGTTTGAGTTCTTAGCTAGTACTATGTTTATATTCCACCGATGGTCCCGCATTGATACTTCAATTCGCAATTTCCATCACCAATATCGTGAATTCGCAATTTCCATCACCAACGCCCTGAATTCACATGCAACAGAACATCTTTATTGAGCTTGTGGGGTTCCCCAGCTAGTATGCCCATAACCAAAAACAATTGGCAACATGACAATATACCAATGCTTTCTACTAGCTTAAAGTGTTCCGGATTCTAAAAATTTTTGGCATTCATTACCTAGCACTTCGCAACCAGCCGAACCATCTCTATTAGTACTTGCAGTGCCCGGGGTCAATCAAGATGAGCAACCGTGCGTTGAAAAACGGAAATCGAGGGGTCCGTGGAGCAGCATCGACACAACCGCAGGACCCGCAGACACCGGGTCAGGGTTCAAAGGAACCTCAGAATGGCCCGAATCAAACAAAGTCGGGTGCTAACATCGCTCCAGCCCCAGGTATAAGCAACAATCGGGGTGGCGGGAGCCACGCTTCCATCAGCCCCAAGTTTGACTTAAACCCTGTTACGGGCACTATGTCGCTGAGCTTGCCAATTCATACCAGTTCGACAAGAGCAAATTTTGGACCCTCTTTGGCATTGAACTATGACTCTGGGTCTGGAAACGGCGCCTTTGGTATTGGTTGGCATCTCTCGCCTTTGAGTGTTTCGAGAAAGGTTTCCAAAGGGATACCCGAGTACAACGAGCGGGACGTTTTCACGCTTTCCGGTCACGACGACCTAGTGCCCTGGATTGACGGCGATAAAAAGCCCCGAGAGATGACTGTAGACGGCTATCTGGTCAACCGGTTCAGGCCCCGTGTTGAGGGCACCTTTATTCGTATTGAATACTGGCAGGATATCTCCAACCCCAACGAAACGTTTTGGAAAACAATATCGGAGGCCAATGTTGCCACATTCTATGGTGAATCAGACGAATCACGTATATTCGATGGGCCCAAAGGGGGACCCAAACGGATATTTTCATGGCTTGAGTGTCGAAGTTACGATTCCTTTGGCAATGCAGTCGAGATCAAATACAAGCCTGAAAATTCCGACGGTATTGAGGGCAGTATGCTCTCCGAGTTTAGTAGACACGAGGTGGTGAGAACTCGATCACGCTATATCAAGGCGGTCAAATACGGAAATCGAACCCCAAGTCGAGACCTAGTCACATGGAAACCTAAGCCCAAAATTGCCGATGCAGACTGGATGTTTGAAGTCGTATTCGACTATGGTGAGCACGACGAGGATAATCCAACGCCCAAGGAAGATCATAAGTGGACGGCTCGCAGGTTCCCGTTTAGCTTTTGTAACAGCGGGTTCGAAGTTCGAACCTACCGTCTCTGCAAGCGCGTGCTTATGTTCCACCATTTACCGGAAGAAATAGGTCAAGATAATTGTCTCGTTGCATCGACTTGCTTCAAATACGACGAAAGAGAGGGTATGGAGCTTCTGACAGAGTTTGTATCGAAGGGACACATCTTCTCTAAAGAAAGGAATGGCTACATAACGCAAACATTGCCACCTCTCACCCTGCGCTACACAAAGGCAAAGGATGCTACCGACCTATCGTTGGAAGCCACGGATGGGAGTCTTCTCCATCATTACAATTATAATCCTGCAGATGTGAAACTAGTCGACCTTTTTGGGGATGGTGCCCCCGGAATCCTACACGCTCCAGTAGAAGGGGCATGGACATATCAGCGTAACCAAATGCTATTGCCCTATGATGAGCACAGCTTCGGTCCACCAAAAGTTCTGACACTACGACCATCCGGTAGCCATGGGCAAGAAGTACACTTTGAGGATATCAACCACGATGGCAATATGGATGTTGTTTTGACAGATACCGACGGTAGGCTTACCGGATACCACGAGTATACTAGCAGTAGTGGTTGGGCAAACTTTTCAAAGTTCGAGAGAGTCCCTAATTTCAGTCTTTCAAGCGATGAGACGAAAATTGTTGACATTGACGGCGACGGCCTCGCAGACGTCGTCAACCGAACTGATACTGGGGATATACTCTGGTACAAAAACCTTGGCAAGTCTGGGTTCGCAGCGGGATCAAAACTGCCCTTTTCCGATGCCCAATCTCACATTCACCAATCAGGCGAGGACGTCCTTGTTACATTTGCTGATATGAGTGGCGACGGTCTCTCGGATCTTGTCGAGATCCGGAACGGCATGGTATCATATTGGCCTAATCTTGGCAATGGCCATTTTTGCACTCGAGTGCAGATGGACAATAGTCCTTTCTTTGCACGCCGTGATGCTTTCAATACCAAGCGCGTGCATCTAGCGGACGTCAACGGCTCTGGAACAACGGATCTGCTTTATCTCCCGGAAGAAGGAGGAGTAAATATATACTATAATATCGCAGGTAACTCCTGGGGCTCCTGCGTTGAAGTTGCATGCTTCCCAAGCATCGATAGTCTTTCTTCAATTTTTACGTTGGACCTTTTGGGCAATGGTACCTCATGTCTTTGCTTTCTGGGAATAACAAACTCTTTCGCCGAGACTAGGACACTGAGCTACATTGACCTTGTTGGTGGGCAGAAACCTTACCTCTTAGAAAGCTACTCTACAGGCCTGGGGAGCACCTCGAGTATCTCTTACAAACCCTCTACAAGCTTTTCACTGGCCGACGAACTGTCAGGAAACCCGTGGAGGACAAAGCTACCATTCCCTGTTCACTGTGTCTCCAGAATCACTGTCAAAGACGAACTCGCACAAACCAGCGTTACCACCAGGTTTGCTTATCATGATGGGTTTTACGACGGCTTCGAACGAGAATTCCGTGGGTTTGGTATCGTTGAATCGTGGGATGAAGCCGAGTTCTCCGCAGACTCCTCTGGACACTTTCAAAGGCCACCCGTCCGAACAAAAAGCTGGTTCCATGTTGGATCCTCAGACTTTGAGGTTGAGGGCTATGGCACATTAGTTATGCCTGAAAACCTGCTCCCAGACATGGCAAAGAAGAGCGAAGGGGCCATCCATGAAATACACCGCACTTTGAAAGGGTCTCTTGCAAGGAAGGAGTTATATAGCGACGATGGGTCAAAGTTAGCAGGCATCCCGTACAATGTCATTGCTCATTCCTACGAGGTGCGGGAACTGCAGCCAGGATTCGAAGATGCCAATGCGGTATTTCAAATCATTCCCAGAGAGACCGTTAGTCACCACTACGAACGAGATACGGCTGCACCAAGAATCAACCACGCGATGGTACTCGAGGTCGATGATTATGGGAACCAACTGAAATCCCTCACCTTGCAACATGGCATCCCGAACAGCACGCTGCCCGAGCTCAGGGATATGCAGATGCAAGAGGCGACTTGGGCGTCATACCGCGAACAACAATTTACGCGTCCTTTTGACGAGGTGGACTACTTCCTGCATCCCCAGCAAGCAGTAACAAAAGGTTATAGCATTACGGGATTGAGCGCTGGTCTTTTGGAAAACCTTGAGTTCAATACAACAAAGATAATGGAGTTTTTGGACACTATCCAAACGGTGTCTGCAACGACTGTGCCTAAACACTCGGACACACCGCAAAAGGCTCTTATAGAAGAGTCACGGATATATTTTTCCAATTGCAATATAACCAAACGTCTTCCCCTCCGGGAGATCGAACCATTCTCTCCAACATACCGAAGTTATAAATTAGCTTTCACATCGGATACCCTAAAGGTCTTTTCGGAAAACGATATCCTCCGAAGTCATTCCCTTGAGGCTCTGATGAAAATGGGAGGGTATACAGGTCTGGACCTAAACCCAGACGAAGATTCGGGATCTAACGGGGCTTGGTGGCTACCAAGTGAACAAGTAAAATATGACCTGGAAGACGAAAACTGCCTCGCTCGAGCTCGAGCGTCCTTTTATACGCCTTGTATTTCCGTCGACCCTTTTAATAATACTACAACCCTGACATTTGACGACTACCACTTCCTTTTGGAGTCTATAACTGATCCCGTTGGAAATAGAACGACCTTCAAGAACGACTATATACAGCTACAAGCAGTTCAATTGACGGACCCAAACGGCAATCGAACTGATACCATTTATGACTGTTTTGGTTCGGTCACCGGCGTGGCACTCGTCGGGAAGACAGAACAGAGCGACGGCGACTCTCTCGAAGGATTCGAAGCTATACTATCAGAGGAAACCCTGAGAGCGTTCATCCAAGACCCATCAGATCAAACCTGCCGGTCACTCCTTGGGAAGGCAGGGAGACGACTGATCACCCACCCCACCCATTATCGGGACAAAAAAGAAGGACCAGAGGCCACAGTTTCGCCTTCATTCACCGCTGAGATTACATCAGATGTGCACGGCAATCAGCGCGGCCCTGAAGCCAAAATCTACGTCAAAATCACATACCTAGACGGTGGAGGGGGGGATCTTCAAACGGTATCCCTAAATGCTCGCCCACCCGAAAATGTTGAAGCCCAGTGGCTCGTTGACGAGTGGCTCGTAAAAGACAGTAAAGGCAAGGTCGTCCGCGAATGCCGTCCAAAATTCGCACCTGATCACCACTTTACATTTGCTTCGAATGCTGATGCCGTGAAATGCACAAACATCCTCGACCCTCTGGATCGCGTGATTGGCACGCTCCGAGCGGACCATACATGGGACAAAACTATCGAATTGCCATGGTCGAAGACAGGGTATAGCACAAGCCATATCATCCAAATCTCAGACCCATCTAGCGATCCGCATGTTGGCCCTTTTATCACAATGCTGCCAAAGAAAGACTACCTCCCAACCTGGCTTCAGCAACAGGAGGTCCTGGCCAAATCAGACGCCGGAAATCTATTGACTACCTAACAATCCCATCTACGGGTTATTTAGATGCATGCGGACGCGCTATTTTAAGCGTGAAGGGTGCGGAATCCTCGCGGCCTGTGTTTACTAGGACCGACTACAACATTGCTGGTAACGTCGTAGCGCAATGGGATGAGCTCGGCCGGAAAATATGCAAGACTTCCTATGATATGCTGGGAAGACATATTCTCGTTACATCGATGGACAATGGAGACACCTTTAGCTTCTCTGACGCCCTCGGCCAGCCGAGGGTGACGTGTAACTCGCGCGGTATCCTCCTCTGGCGCGAGCACGATGCGCTGAACAGAGAAACTGAGTGTTGGATGTCGGAACCAACCGGAGCGAAGGAAAAGATCCTCTTGCATAGGAAAATATATGGGGAAACTGCGGAAGATGCTGCTAGGTTCAACCTTCGTGGAAAGACTTGGTCGGTCGAGGATCAATCTGGTCTCCGGACGTATAATTCCTTTGATATGAATGGCAACAACTTGAGCGAGACATTCCGGGTAGCGCTAGAGTACAAGTCGGTTCAAAACCTCACGCAACCTATCCTTCTAGGTGATGATTCGTACATTACCTCTCGCCAGTTTGACGCTCTTGGCCGTGTTACCGGACATACAAATGCTCAAAAGCAAACTGTATCGACAACCTACCATGACAATGGTTTGATTCGGTCAATTACAACAACGAACACCGACGCAGTGGGAAAAGTGGTTATCAAGAATGTTGTCTACACTGCGGATGGCGCTCAGCAAGAAGTCCATTTCGGTAACCAAACTGCGCTTTTCCACGAGTACGATCCAGTAACTCGTATCCTTAAACGGAAAACACTCCGACGGGCGAATGGAACCATCTTGCAGGATCTCAGATACAACCATGACTGCCACGAGCGCATCATATTGAAAACCGACAGTGCGCAGTCAGTCGTATGGTTCCGCAACCAAAGGGTAGACCCCGCTTGGGAGTACACCTACGACACTCTGGGCCGCCTGACCCAAACCACTGGAAGAACCGTTGTGGACCTCAAGGGCGAAAGTGGCAACCGCTTGAACCCGTATAAAGCCAAGACAGCAATTGCAGTCAACCAGGGCAACGGTCTGGAGCTATGCCGATACATCGAGACCTATAGATACAACGACGCCGGCAGCATCATGTCAATGAAACAAGAGACGCTGGAAGATATTGGCGTTACGGGCTGGACGAGAACATTTAGTTACAATCACCCTAGTCTCATTGACCCGAGCGACTGCAATAACTCGCTGAGTGCCTGCACTGTCGGCGGGAAATCGGAGACCTACGAAAGGAACACGAGCGGATGCATAATCAAGATGCCCAACTACTCAACTCTCGAATGGGATTTCAACGACAGGCTACGCAGTGTGTCGACCCAGGTTGTGAAAAAGGACAAGGTTCCGGAGACTACATACTTTGTGTACGACTCGGACGGCGAGCGGGTGCGGAAGGTGACCGAGCGCCCTGCGGTAGATGGGGCCCGATTTAGAGACACGTTGAACCTTCCCGGCCTATGTATCTACACCACCTTCCAGGCGGACGGATCAACCAAGGTGGCTGAGAAGTGCACGTCCGAAGTCAGTTTTCTCGAGAGTGTGGTGTTCCTCTCCGAAGTCGATTTGATTTCCCGAGAACCTCTCGTGAGGTTTATACCGGACGAGAATATCGAGCTTGACGACCTTGGCAACATTGCATCCTATGAAGAATACTCTGCCTTCGGGTCGACTGTATATGTGGCGTTTGACAGTGCGATAGACGCGTCGAGGAAATACAGATACGCCAAATATGAAAGAGATAAAGAAACAGGGTTGTATTTTTGTGCGACGAGGTATCTGGCCTCTTGGCTCGCTCAATGGTCTTCACCGGATCCTCTATTCTTTGTCGACGGGTTTCATTTGTACGCATATGTTGGAAACGATCCAATCAATTGCCACGACCCAACCGGCACCACTAAAAATAAACAACCCTCGAAAGACCCCATCACCTCAGCTAGTAAAGATGGTGTGAACCCCGAAGCCAAGGGCCTTGCCAAAATAAATGCTCAGAAAATCAGCCTAGCCGATTTCGAGAAATACGCCAAGGATCCAGTCACTGGCCCAGGTATCAACGAAATTATCAGCGACTACAAGGGCACGAGGGATCTTCCAGTGATAGGTCATATGCACCACCTTTGTCCCCAAAAGTATAGATTATATTACGCAGCTGCGGGGGTACCTATCGACAGTGTAACTCTCCTTTGCGATTCTGCACTAAACCTAATCCTGTTCAAAGCGTCACACGATGCATCAACAGACGAATTCATGGCAGAAATCACTGAAAAGGCGATAGCGTATTTCAGTGACAAAAAAGGCAAAGCAGAGATATACCGCGACTGCCTCCTGAATCGGGCCTGGAAGGATCCGACGATTTACAAAACCTATGGATACATACGGATACATAGCAGGCAGGTTAGGGCCCAAATGATGCTACTAGCTATTAAGAATTTGCAGAGGGATATGATACATTTCGGGGATATAAAGGATACGAATTTGGTTCTTGATGGAAATAAAAATGGAGTGGAGGTTTTCAGTGTGAAACGCTTCCAGAAGGTACGCGATAAGAACATGAAGAAAGATAAGAAGCCTGGAAACGAGTCACTTAATGAAAAGCGGCTGGCAGTAGATGCGCATGAGCTCAGCGGCATGTATCTTGACGGGGCCGAGAAGCTTGGGAAGCGTCTTAAGCGATAATAGTCTAGGTGTACGCTATAAAATATGCACCACCAAAGCTGCGGTACATGATTTCTTGCTTTTGCTAAGCTTTTCAAACGCTTTCCAACTCGCGAACTGATTTGTGACACAAAATCCAAACACTGCCAAGTTTAAAAAGCTGTAGGGTGTTGCTCTATCTAAGCCATCCTCGAGTTGTTTGTAAGAAGGTCCACGGTCAGCAGCGCCTCTATGTTAAACCGCTCTGTGTGCATACCATGTTATAAATCGGCCTTGTGTATATACCATCAAATTTCTGTGCGGTAGGCTTTTGTGTATGTACCTGGATCTGGCTAGATAATCCCCAGCTGCTCATCCATATAATTTCCAAGAAATACTGGTTTGCTATGTAGGAAGAACATATATTTTATATATATTGGAGAGTGACGACAATATCGTTGAAACATTTGGGGAAAGGCTAACATTCAAATTCTGAGGTATTATAGACAGATAAGGTAAAGCGAAGCAGACATACAGCACTAGCCAGTATATACAACCCCCCAGCTCGGAAAACAACAAAAAACTAAAGAAAACGATGGCACCAACCAGCCCTCAATATGAACAATACATTAAGATTAACAAAGATATAAGACCTGGTACCTGGTATACGAACCTCCCCCCCAAAAAATGCGCCTAAATACATACAAGTATCCACCATACCCACCCATACCCTTACTGCAACTCCACTCTCACTGCTCCATAGCTAATCCCCTTGTAAACTAGCTCAAATGTCATATACCCCGCCCGCAGCGTCATATCCACGCGATACGCACACGTAAATACCTTGCGGAACCACCCGTACTGCACGTCGAAGATGCGCTTGCTATGCTTCGTCAAATCCGCAGTCAACTTGCATATAACCTTCACTTGAGGCGTCATGCGCGTCGGCGGAATGTCGTCCTCACACACCACCAGCGTATCCTCCCAGAGAGTCGTCTTGCGGAACGTCCGGTGGAACTGCTGCGAGATCTTCTTGTCGTCGCTGATATCTGCACCCTTGTACACGAACCAGGATATTTGGTTGGCCGCCATCTTGAGGCCTGTGACTGGGTCGATGAAGGCGTCCTCTTCGTAGTGCTGGCCGGGGATGAAGTGCGAGATCATTACTGCGGTGGTGAGTTGGTTGGTTAGCCTTGGTTACGGTTGGGCGAGGGAAAAACGGCGGAGAGGGCTTACGGGTGCCGTAGTGTTTTCTGCATTTGCGCACCCACACTGCCCGCGTCGGGTCGCTAACGCTGCCCTGTTGAGGGCCTGCCATGTCGAGGCCGCGGATGACGGCGCCTTTAACGACGGCGACATGCCTGTTGTTTGTTAGCTGTGGCCTTTCGATCGCGCTGATGGTGAGCGGAACCTACCCGTCCTTCGGCTGTAGAACGTTTATCCCCTGCGGCTTGGCCCACTCCATCACCCTTTTGTAGAGATAAGGCGACTGTCCGAAACCCCCCACCAACAGGACTTGCTATATTCAAAATCCCCAATGTCAGCATTATTCAATGACAGGGGAACCCTGTAGCAACCAATAAAGCAACATCCACAAACGGAGAAACCCCTGGAAAAATTGGCGGAAGACGAACCTTGTTACTACGGCCACCATCCAGCAGATTAAGCTGGCTCACCTGCTCCGCAAGCAACTCGATAACCTTATCGATAGCCGGGTCGAAGAACCCCCTCATCTGCGCCCTTGTGATCTCAAACTCGCCATCCACAATCCCTGCCTCGGGTATGTTGTTCTTCCCCGGCACAACCACCGAGTATGTCTCTTGGTCTTCACGGTCGCGGAAACCGCACTTGACTTCCTCGAAATTCCGCATGACGCGCTGTTGCTGCGCCACACGCAGGTCGTAGTGTCTGCCCAACCGAGTTTTGAAGAAATTCTCAAACGCCCGGTTAATGTATGTGCTGCCGCAGGTGTCGCCGGTGCCGACGACGGCCTCGTCGACTTCCAGTCGTGGGTGGGTCCTGCGGATGTTGTAAGAAATGAGATCCTGTGTGTTTAGAAATGGTGGTTAGCCGGGGCGCGATGGATGGTTATGGCATGTTGCGCGATACTTACCACTGTGCCACCACCGGCATCGCACACGATAACCTTGTCCCCAGCATTTGCCGACGCCTCCGACGACCGGAGGGTGTACAGAGCCGCAGCCTCGGGCTCGGTACACATATTTAGGGTGTGGTTTTTTGTAAAACCCGCTCGCTCCTGATACGTGCATCCTAAATGTTAGATTTCGATTTGTTTGTCGCCTATCCTGGAGGGCATTACTTACAGCCGCCTGTCGTGTCCTCATGCACGCCAATTCGTTCCAAACAGCGGGAATTGTGAGCACAAAGTCCACCTGCGTGATCTCCATAACCGGCCGGCCGCGTTGGAGATAGAGCTGCTCGATCGCATGTCTGTACATCGCGCCCAGAAAGTCCGCCGTCACGTCCAGCATTGTCTTTCCTGGTGGTAGTTCGCACAGCTCCTTGATCTGCTCGTCCGGGTACTCGAGGAATAGCTTGAACCATTTTAGGATGGTCAGGTTAGGCTTAATGTCGTAGCCCCAGCTGGGCTGGATGTCCGACTCGGATGTGTATGCGATCTCAGTGGGGACTTGAGAGAGGGATTGATTGCCGCAGCTGGGCCAGTTCTGGATGATGGTGACTTGGGGGTCACCGGCCGTTGTCGTATCCGCAAACGCCAAACCTACCGCGGCCGCCACCGCCGTGTTAGCATTCACATACTCCAATGTACACTCGATGCAGGGAGTGTTCGCATACCGGAATAGGTAGTCCCGAAATCCAGCCCGACGACAATCTTATGCATCCCCTGCGCGGCCCCTGGCGTTGGCCCCGCGAAGCCCTGGGACTGCGCAACTGGCGGGGGCACAACCCCGGGCTGCACCGGCGGGTGGTATCCGTTGAAGCCGGCGTTGGCGGCGCCGCCAGTGAAACCGGGGAATTGCTGCGCGGGGAACCCATGAAACTGCTGCGGAACCTGCTGCGGCGGTGGGTGTG